>JAJIBD010031138.1:0-56146 GCA_021461705.1 Cryptotis parvus | reverse complement strand
AGCATTATGATTTATAGGAGAAAGCTCAATGTAGTAGCAATATTATAGAAAGGTGAAATATGACTGTGATATAGGCCATGTAAACACATAATTTGGTACTAGTTAAATTTTCTCATACTAGACTAGTTTTAGTGTATAAACCATGTTTACGTAACTCATCAGCTTATCATTTTCCCTTGTGCTTAATCATACACAAGTGAATACAAGTTAGACTATGGACAAAATTATACTAGCTACACAATTATTATTTTATTGAAACTAGTTTTAAATATTTGTATATTGCCAAAGTTCAAAGTTACATATTTGATTTCTTGCCAAAACATATCCGTTCATTGACACTTCTCTGTTAAGGCTCACAGAAAAGTTTCCAACTTCAATTATTTCATGTTTCATTCCTTAAAGTCTAAGTGAGGTACAGCTGTATCTTATTTGTACCTCATATATAGATCAAGACCTAATCTCGGAAATAAGACTCACAAATATGTGGCAACATACTTAAGATAACAATATAGTAGTTTATTAGTTACCCTTTCAACTCACCTTGTTAGGTGAATCCTTGGTTCTCTCTCAGCCTCATAGAGGTAATCTGACTGGTGAAGACAAATCTTAGTAGATGGGCATTCATCAAGACTAGGAAACCCTTAATCTTAGATTTGAATATTATTTAAATATTTGGCTTAGCAAGTGAAAAAGAACCGAGATATATCTTAAACAATATTCAATCTGTCAGGATTGAATTGTATACAATACTTACAAATAAATCATTTAAATCATTCTCTATGCAAGAATAATGGTTCAGTTTTCTTTTTTCATGAAACTTTCTTCCATATTTTGTATGTTTTGCATAAAATCATAAATTCGTATGTTATTTATATGTTATCTGCATGCATTCATAAACCCGATTTTGTGACTTTAAACTTGAGAACATCCAAAGAATTGTGTTGTCTTTAAATTCATAATACCTTTTATCATGTCTGACATAGAAGTGTTAAACATTATGACAAAATTAAGTTGAGAAGCATTTTTGTGCATTACCTTTAATATGCAACAATTTCCTGGGAACTATCTCATAAAGTTTTGAGGTAGTATACATAATTATTCTCATTAGAAAACAAAATTCTAGAGTTTAAAAAGGACTATCATAGGTAATGTATTGTAAATATGAAATAGATCATTTTTACTTCAAGGTTCTTGCCTCTTACTATTATGTATAATGTTTTTGGCAGCTGAATCAACTTTCTTTTTTTTTATTTATTTTTTTTTTAATTTTTTATTTTTACAATTACAAAGATATACAATTAAAAGTTCATATTTGGGTTTTTGGTCGTACAGTGTAGCAGCACCCATCCCGCCACCAGTGCCCATCTCCCACCACCAACGTCCCCGGTTCCCTCCCCCTCCCCCAGCCCTCCTCCATGGCAGGTTCTTTATTTCTTTCCATTTCTCTATCTTTCTCTTTTCCTTCCTCTCCAGACTATGGATTACAAAACATACATTAAAGGGTTGTCATGTGTATCCTTTTGCCTCTATTTAATGCTCAGTTCTAGGTTGGCATTAGTACCCTCACAATTGTTAGCATACTGTTCCATTTTCTGTCTTACCTAGAATCAACTTTCTAAGGAAAACAAGAAGCTCAAGATAGCATTAAACTGTTACCAGTATAATATAGGATGAGTTAGACCATTGCTATCAGGAAAAGATCTAGGGAATCAGGGGATTTCATCTTAAAAATAAGTTATCTTATGAAGAATTGAAGATGAGCACTAGTATAAAAAGAATCACCCAACAAAAGGGACAAGACATAGGGGGACTGCAAATATTATAGCACTTCAAAGGAACTTGGAAAAAGGAGGAGGGTTATAAGTAGAGGCTGCAAGCTGTAGCCTTCAGGGTTTTTGAACTGAAAAGAGTAGTGTTGTGTGGGGTACACTTTTACATATTGAAAAAATATTTAACCACTGTTATTTACAAAAACTGTTAATGGTAGAGTATCATATATACAAACTTTCAATACTGCACCCTTCATCAATGTGTCTCCTCCAGCAATATACCAAGGGCCATACCACCTCACCTCCTCTCCTAGTAAGACTCAGTTCAGTATGTCACATCTGAATAATGAGTCCATTTGGTATTTTCCCCTCTCCTTCTAACTTCATTTAACACTATGTCTTCTTATCCCATCCATGTACCTCCAAATTGTTTAAATTCATACCTTCCTATTGCTGAGTAGTATTCTAATGTGTATATAAACATCAGAATTGCTTTATCCAGACATCTGGTATTGAGCACATGGATTTTTTTTCAGAAATTGCCTGTTGTGAATAGTGTTGCAATAAACATAAAAATGGAAATGATTTTTTGAAATAGTGTTTGGGGGCACTTTGGTATATGCCAAGACGTGGAGTTGCTGGACTATATGAAAACCAAGTCTTAATTTTCTGAGAAATGCACATAATGTTTTCCATAGAGATTTAACCAGATAATATTCCCAACAACAAGGAGTAAAGGTTTCTTTTTTAGCACATTTGTGCCAGCACTTTCTTTTTTTATGATATATTCCATTATTGCTGGTGTGGGGGATAGCTCATTGATCTTTCCATTTTCACTGTGATAAATGATCAAGTATGTTAATATTTGATCATAACATCAGCAGTAATGTAAACCTCCAAGACCTGGGCCCTGCGAAAGCAGAATGAGAACGCTTATTCAGGTCTCCCAAAGAGGAGTTGGAAGAGCTATGCTTGGAATATAATAACTCAAGTGAAAGAAGGAATCCGGAGTTCTGACCTTTTGTTGAGGATCCAGAGTCAGTGACTCTGTCTCGTTTGCCAAGGCATAGGAAACCAGATTGGCTGGATATGTAATGTGATTTGGAGACGATTGTTGGAATAGAGTCGTGAACCGAATGGAACCCATGGGATGTCAAAAGATCACTTGGCCGCCCACCTACAAGATGGTCAGACTTCTTCGCCAAGACCCTGAACAAATGATTTTAGGCTCTTTGTATTCCTGAAGCAAGCTAAATGCTATTGGGCTACACTGGCATGTAATAGGGTCAAATGGAAACGTTACTGGTGCCCGCTCAAGCAAATTGACAAATAACGGATGTCAAGTGATCAAGCGATCAAATAATCAAGTGAATTTATATACATATTTGTAATTTTATTTTTAATAAATATCAATCACCTCAGACTGCTAAATAAACATCCATCCATTCAAAAACTCCACACTTATTGAGAACGGCTCTTGTTCAATTATCAAAATACATACAGAGGTAAATGAACCGTAATACCTGGAGCAACAAAAGAAGCAAATTCTATGCACTTGCACAGATTTTGAATTATAGTAGCTTCTCACATACCCAAACCCATGGCTACATAATAATAAGTGATGCTAATTAGATTGATTTTGAGTATGCACTCTGAGGTGGCAGTTTTCAAAGTCTTTCTATGCTTTAAGATTATTTATTCTTGTTTTTTATTTTTGGGTCACACCCGGTGATTCTCAGGGGTTACTCCTGGCTCTGCACTCAGGAATTACTCCTGGCGGTGCTTGGGGGTCCATATGTGATGCTGGGGATCCAACCCAGGCCAGCACAGGCCGGCGTGCAAGGCAAACGCCCTATCTGCTGGGCTATCACTCCGACCCTAGATTATTTATTCTTATAATAATTCTTGGAAACAATTATTGCCCTCATAATGTTACAGATTAGTATACAGTAGCACAGAAAATTTAGGGTTTTCTTTTGAATGTTACATAGCTAATCAAGGTCAGAGCTTGGATTTCTAGTACCAGAGCTAAAATTCTATCTCTGATGTGCATTGGATCTCTAAGTGACAATTCTTTCCTATGTTCTCTCTCTCATCCCAAAACATTTTTTTCTCCAAGTTTACTCCTCAGCACTCAGGTGTCACTCGTGGGAAGTGCTCAAGGGGCCATATAGTGCTGATGATCAAACTGGACGTAAGTTTTTAATTTACACCACAGTTTTAATAAAAATCAATGATGTGCTTTGCACTGATCTAGGAACACATTGTTGAAAAAATTTATGCAAGGTTTTATTACCATCACAGACTAACTGCTACCTGATCCATGAGAGTAAAGAAACAGTGACACCCCTCTTTCTTCCATTCTCTTTAGGATCACCAGCCATGTCTCTAAAAACTGCACATGTTTACAAAAGAGACTGAGGTAGAATTAAAAGTGTTCCGTGCATTCTCAAGACTCTGAACCCATTCTGTATTGTGATTGGCTAATATGCAGACTATTAAGTCATTGTAGAAAAGGGAATTCATACTCTGAATATATACTTCCTAGACCAATAAATTGAACTTGACAGCCAAGCATGTAAATTGAGAATCTGTGGCTATACTACTGCCTTTAGGAAAACTAGCTTTGCTTATGTAAATTTGAGAGTATTCATTTGAAGCCCCCACAAGCAGTGTGACCAGAATAAGCAGAAGAGCAGAGGGTTCAGTTTTAGGGAAAAAAGCATATCTAGTTGTATTTATTGATGTTGCATTATTCTGGTAAAGAAGTCATGTTGCTGCATAATATTGTTTAAAGTAGAGCTGAATATAAACTTGCATAGACAGCAAAGTAAATGGGTATTTAAAATATTCTTGTTTTCATGTTCAATGGCAAAGAGCCAAAAATTCAATTTTTATGAATAACAGCAGGAGGGAAGGAAACACTGCTGTTTCTAAAACAGATCTTATCTGGACCATGTGAAAAGTCCTTGTATAGTGGAATATGGACTATTATATGGAAAATGTATCATTCTTATCTTGGAGGCAGGCAGACTATCTCATATCACACCTCCACTTTGAATCTTTTTAATCCCCAGTCCTGCCTTTATATTCAGGTTTCAATATCAATCTTGTTTTATTGACTTGTGCTAAAAAATCCACAAATGCTAGAAAACTATGTTTCATATTAACCCAAGTAAAACACCTTTGAATTCCAATGTACACATTTTGACAGAGAGCTCATAAGAGGGCCTTTGGGGGATTTTATATTATTCATTAAACACAAAAATTGCTGTGATCAAGGTCATGTGCTCTGGGCTGGCCTCTGAGGCTCAATACCTCTGGCTCAACAAGCTCACAGTTTAATGAGAGAGAAAGATTTGCACAAATCAGTGTAAAATGCAAATTGTGTGCAGATATTAAAGTGAATGTTGTGACTACTGGTGTATTTCAGTAGGAGAAGGCATCTGTGACTGAGGTTATCAGAAAAAAGGGAGGATGCACAAAATTCAACCAGATGGGAACCAGTGTCAACTTTAGGATAATGCAGTAATGTCACTGGGGAACAGCATTTGCACCAGATGGATCTGTGCCAAGGTTTTATTTCAGGTTGTCACAGTCTTAGGCAAGTTAATTAACCTTTCTGAGCATCCATTTCCTGAGCTACTAAAGATTTTTACACAGAGGAAAGATAGAACTATATATCTACTAACTATATATCTACTTTAGGAAGATCTCTGGAGCACATACATGGAGAGGGATTTGGGAGGAGGAAACAAGATTGTAGGCAGGAAGGGGCAGGATCGCACAGCCCTGTTGAGGAAATCAAGGACTCCAATGCAGACTCTTTTATATGCATTGGCCAGCATCTGGCAATGCCAGTGCTGACAATGATTCACCATATACAGTACTTACTTCAGGTTTGGCAGGTGGCCATGGATCAGAGAGGCAAGCCACCCATCCTCTCTGCTCAGCACACAGAGCCCATTCAGTAGCATTCCTTTAGACTATGACTGGGCTTCTTGCCCTCCAATCCCGAGGCTTTGCTAGCCCTGGTGAAATGGCAGGCCCTGGGAATCCACAGAGACAGTAGCCTTCCTCATCACGCTCAGCTGCCCTACTGTCTTGGAGGTCATGGATTGTCCTAGAAGCAGTGAAGCTTTGAGTGCATTTGCTTGCAGGGCCTCTAGGATGTAAACTCTCCCTTCCTCTGACTCTCAATAGGGACCCAGAAGACTTCGTCGTTGCTGGAATGGAACCAATATGCCAAGAAAAAAAAGAAGAAAGCAAGCAAAAAACAAAACCCAATAAAACAAAACCCCATAGAACCTTTGAACTTATAAGCTCCATGCTCTAAAATGACTTTCCCCTGCTCACTGGGAAAGTGTCTACTTGTGAGGGAGGTTTTAAATCAGTTTTCATCCCCCAGGACATATGTCCTGCTCTGGCTTTGGTGCTAATTTTCAGCAACAGGAAACTAAAAAAAATGGCCCATGACTATTTGTCTCTTGAGGACATTGTGAAATGCTGCTATAAAAGAAACCTGAAACCAATTTACTCAATACATTTGGCATTGGACCCTTTCCCTACACATCTGTTATCAGCTCAATTGAAAGAATTGGGGGAAAATGCCATGTAAAAAACCCTGGAAGTGAGTAGGAGGTACGTGAAGAATGTGATGGAATGGAGGGTGGATGTTTCGGAGAACAAGTTGTGCTAAATTATCCATGTGCCTGGACAGATTAGTTAACATTTGCTGAGTCTCTCTTTCTTCACCAGTAAAAATGAAATGAGAATTATCTCTGATTTCCTAACTTGGCTCTGAGGGTAGCTATAAGTAAGATCTGAGACAAATTAGGGAAAGACTCAGGTATAGTTGAGGTAATTGGGAGTCACTTATTATTCCTGTAATATTGATAATCATGAATCTAGGCTTCTCAGAACTGACTGTTCCAGCACAATTGAGATTTTGGCTGGAAAAAGCTGCAAGTGACACAAATAATATTTACTTGAAAAAGAACCTGAGATTGATTTCAGGACCAAGGAGAGATACTGAACGTGGATCCATTTCCTTCAAAATTGGTGCTTCACGGAGATTTGGATCCATGCTTCTTCATCAGGAGCAACACAACATATACTATAAAGAAAATCCTCAATATTCAAGTCAATATCACTTAAAATAAACAAATTTGCATATTTTTCCATTTTCCTGCCTTCTTAGAAAACATTACTGACTGGACTGTATGTAAACATGAAAGGGTTCGAATAATACGCAAAATATAAAGATTTCTGGGAGCTTTGCTTACCTAGAAACATTTTCCTTTATGATATTTGTGATTTTGAATCATATATCATAAAATTAACTATAGTAATCTTGTATTGGTAATGGATGGTCAGATGATGACATGGATTCATGAAAGGAAAGCTAGAAACAATTCCAAGTTACACTGTTTTTGCCTTGATAAATTACCCAATTCTATACAAAAGCCATTTACTTTTCTGGCAATGTCTATTCTTTAGTGTCCCAATTTGTCTCTTCTAGATATTCTTCCTCCATGTCTCCTCTTTGTATTACTGCCCATCACTTATCTCTCATACTTTACCTCCCTTATGGAAGAAATGCCTCTCTGATCTCATACTTTACCTCCTTCACAGTTTAAATTGGTTTCTAATCAACAATTTTCTATGTTGGGAGCTGGGGTGGGAATCTAATTCATAGCCCAAATATCCAGGCCTCTCAAATGTGCAGCACAGACATTGAATTTTTAGCAGCACTGATTCCTGTGGATCCCTGTCCTGTTTTCCAAGTTTAAGGATCAGAGGACAGGAAGGTTCCTAGTGCTGTGAGTAGGATGGGAGCAAGAGTAGAAACAAACGTCAGCAGATGACACTCCCTGACATCGCTTCCCCTTTCTCAGAAGTGGTGTTTTGTTGGTTTCTTTCCCACAGCTGAGCTTGTCATAAAAAGGAGCTCTGTTCTCCTAGAATTTGTTAATTGCTGCATCAATGAGTTGAGAAACCATTAAGAATGTGGGGACTCTTGTCTTAATTCATTTTGATATCTCGTCTTTCACTGCAGTGTCAGTTTCAAATCTCATTTTTGATACACCAAAAATTAACAATTCAAAGTCATACTGAAGTACTCAAATTTCCCATATTTAAATAACCCTCTATGCTAATTAATGTAAATTGCATTAGCTGTATCAGGTTACAGAGCTGCATATCACCCAACAGTTACATAATCTTTTGAATTCTGTCAAAACCTCCCATTTCAAAGAGCTTTAGCTTTTCGGAGGAAGAATCTCTGTTAATATCTAGTGACTGTCTAGGCCCCTTTGAAATTTCTTGACAACTAATTTTCTAGAGCAGCAAATACCAGCTATACTTGGGAGTTGGCTTTGATCCTTTGATCTGGTAATGACGTGGGTGTGAGTGTGTGGGGAGAGAAAAGACTGAGTATAGTTCACTCAGTGATTTATTTAGCTCCTTTCACAGGAGTAGAGTGAGAGCCCAAAAGAAAACAGCATGGTTAGAAGCCACCATAAATAGGAGCTCTCTCTTTAGCTGGATTAAATCCCAAAGTGATCCCAATGGCTTGGAAGTCAGAAAGTCCATTTCATTCTGTGCTTTAGAAGCATTCCCCCTGAAAAGTCCTGCTGATTCTGGAGATTAAGGAAGAACTTCCTGGTTGCAATTAATTAATTGCAAGCAACACTTTAATTTAAAATTAATCACTCTAGTTTTGGAATAAATGATATCCTCCAAACTGTGAAAGCAAAGTGAAAAGTCGAAGTCTGTATTGCCGACCCCTGTGCCCTTAAACCTAAGATTTGGAATCTTAGTGTTAATGTTGTTCAACTACCATGTAGTAAGCAAAGAAGATGTTCTTTTTCAGTCCCAGTATTCACACCCATATCCTTGAATTAAGATTCTATGCCCATGTTATACATTTGCTGGGGAACTAAGCTGAAGCTGTGGTGGAGAACAGATACTCCATTGCCAATTCTAGGATCCACCTATTTCAAGCTTTTTTAAAGCAGACAATAAGGTGACAGCCGTTCTGAAGGTGGTTTCTGAAGCCAGGATATTTTGCACGTGAGGAACAGAGGGCAGCAAAAATGAGCTGATAGCCATTTGCATCCTAGAATTCTTAGCCAATTGATATATATGCATATTTGCACATCATTATTATCACTAATTTTCAGATACTCCTAGAAAGCAAAAGCCTTTCTAGTTCATTTCTAGGTATGTACAGCAGAAACATACAAGAAACTTTTTCAATCCCCTACCTCCTTTCTCTCTCTTCTACCTTTTTAGACATGGTGGCTGCATTGCAACCTTTTCTCTATGGCTATCTCAAAAGTCACAGGTGGTTAGCTGTAGATGTGTCAGGGCTAGAAAGGGACCCTCTCAAAAACCATCAGAGGTAGGATGCCATGGTGGACAATGGATTCAAAGAGACTGGCTAACTTTTGACCTTCTTCTAATGTGACTTGAGGTTTTATGGGTATCATTTGAATTCTACCTTACATTAAACCCAACTCTGGCCATCTCAGCAACTGGAACATGGCTTTATTTTTCTTCTTGGTTCTTTAATCCCAGGTTTTGTAGCAGCCACTTGACTCAATAGCTATCATTCAAAAGAATAAACTCAGGGTTTAATGAAGCCATAGTCCCCATTTTCTTTCCTATAGTGCCTAGAATATAAAAGGCTTTCAACAGCTTCTGAAAAGAAATGGACTCTGCTGTGGTTGTCTGTAGTAGAAAAACCTAAGAGACAATGGAAAAGGACGAGTGTCAGGCTTCAGTTTCTGGGCATCCATGTATGTAAGCAAAACCTTAAAATGGTTACTAAACATGAAATTTTAGGGTCCATTTTACAAAACATCTCCTTCTCCTTAGAATTTTGCCTCCTTAATATCATCGGGCGTGTTTTGTGTTTAAAAATCATATCCCTCTTTACAATTAGCATAAACTTAAATGGTTATGGAAGTTTTCAACTTACAGAATGGGAATGGTAGTGAAGATAGACAGTCGACAACTACACCACCTCCGCTTCACTGATGACATCATTCTAATAACACCAAACATTAGCCAGCAGCACAAATTCTGGCTAAGTTCAACCTGAATGTGGAAAGATAGGTCTACAGCTGAATCTAAACAAAACTATGTTCATGAAAAATGAACTAGTTTCAGAGGCCCTCTCAATGGAGCAAACATCTCTGAATGCAGCAGTTACGTGTACCTAGGTCGAGAAGTCAACATGATGAACAACCTAAAACCTGAACTGTGCAGCAGGAAGAAAGCAGCATGGAATGCCTTCAAGAGCATCGAAGAAATAGCTAAAAGGACAAAAAAATCTCCAGCTCCAGGCTCATCTCTTTGACTCCACCATTCTCCCTGCATTAACATAAGCCTCAGAGACCTAGGCCTTATGAAAGCAGGATGAGAATGCTATTCTGGTCTCCCAAAGAGAAATTGAAAGAGCTATGCTTGGAATATCATGGCTCACTCAAGTGAGAGAAGGGAATCCGAGTTCCAACCTCTGTCACTGTTCCAGAGTCAGGGACGCTGTCTTGTTTGCCAAGGCATCGAAAATCAGATGGGCTCTCAGAGGTTAGGTAAGACAGAGAAGGGAACGTGTGTGAATAAATGCCGAAAGGGCTGATACCAACATAGAACTGAGCATTAAATACAGGCAAAAAATGCACATCATGGCTTCCAAGTGTATGGAGTGGAACCCACAATGTGTAGGAGAAGGAAGGGAGAGAGAGGGAGAAAGAAAAGAGATAAAGAACCTGCCATTTAGGCAGGCTATGGGAGGGGGTGGGAATTGGGGACATTGGTGGTGGGATATGGGCACTGGTGGAGGGCGGGTGCTGGAAAACTATGTGACCAGAACCTCCAAACATGACCAACGTTGTAATTGTATATCTCATGGTGGTATAATAAAGTATTAATTAAAAAATAAAAACTCTTCCATGTTAAAAAAGAGAAAATCAGATGGGCTGGACATGTAATGCGATTTAGAGACAACCGCTGGACTAGAACCGTTATCTACTGGATCCCACAGAATGTCAGAAGATCACTTGGTCACCCACCTACAAGATGGTAATACTTCTTCATCAAGACCCTTAACGAACAGTTTGAGGCTCTTCGTATTCCTGAAGCAACCAGATGCATTTGGGCTACACTGGCACGTGATAGGGTCAAATGGAAATGTTACTGGCACCCGCTCTAGCAAATCGATGTACAACAGGATGTCAAGTGATCTAGTGTCAAGTGAAGTTTTCAACCACATAAAGACATGAAACCTGCCTCTCAAGCAAGTGCACAAGAAGTAGAAGTGAGAATAGGTCACTTCTACTTTATTCTCACTTTATAGGTCAAGTGAGAATTCTCACTCAGTTTCAGTGCATTCATGTTTCTTCTTTTATCATACATTTTTCTCAGTTACTATAGAACATTGTGGTCTCTGTTATGATATAAACTAATAAAAAATTAAAGAAACCACTGTCTGTATCACTGTCACTGTCTTCCCTTTTAATCATCGATTTGTTCGAGCGGGCACCAGTAACATCTCCATATGACCTGTCTCATGCAAGTAGAGCCCAAGGGTACCTGCTAGCTCCAGGAACATAAAGAGCCTCAAACCATTCCATCAGTTCATGGGAATGAGGTCTAAAATTGTTACTGATATCTGGCATATCAAATATGACACGGGTAGCTTGCCAGGCTCTGCCTTGCTGGTAGCATACTCACTTGTAGTCATCTCAAAATCCAGCATTTATTGATGAACTGTGTGGCCACTCCGGCCGCCAAATTCGGGCTGTGAGTGGCTGCTCTGTTGGATGGAGTTCTGACGAGGGGGGAAGTCCGGGTGTGGAAAACGGAGGTCCTCATGGAGTAGGGGGTCGTCTGGCTTGTTGTGAGGCTCTGCTGGGGTGGCAGGCCAGGGCTAGGAACCTGCCATCCCTCCTGGGCACCTCATGAGCGGCTGGGCACAGGGAGAGCCAGTAGCAGCTCTGCCCCATGTCTGTCTCTGGATCAGCATACCTGGGCTGGATTAAAAAGACTGCAGCAGGGTGGATCTTGATGAGCCAGGCTGTGATACGCTGGTCTGCTGGGTGGAGTTCTGACGAGGGGAAGTCCGGTGTGGGAAAATGGAGGCCCTCATGGGAGACAGACATGGGGCAGAGCTGCTACTGCTCTCCCCTGTGCCCAGCCTCTCATGAAGTGCCCGGGAGGGATGGCAGCTTCTAGCCCTTGCCTGCCACCCCAGCAGAGCCTCATAACATGCCAGACAACCCCCCACTCCATGAAAGAAACCAGCATAGTTTTATTTTTACTGTCAGTATATTTTGTTTTGGGGGGTCACATACAGCAGTGCTCGGGCGTATTCCTTACTCTACACTCAGGGATCAGTCCTGGTCATGTCTGATGATCCTATGGGTGCTAAGGGCTGAACTTGGTTTGGTTGCAATGCAAGTGCCTTGCCTACTGTACCATCTCTCCAACCTTCTTTGTTATATTTTTAACTTTTTTTTGTGAACCCACTTGGTGAGCTCAGCGTTTACTCCTGTCTATCAATGCAAGGATTATTTCTGACAGCCCAGTGACTATACCGTGTACGAGGATTGAATCCAGGTTAGCCACAAACAAGTCAAGTGCCCTGACTGGCTAAACTATGTTGTGTGGATAAACCTCCACTTTCCCTTGGGATGAGCAATGATCAGTTGAACATTAATACAATTTTTCACAGCCTTCCTTTTCTAGTGCACTCTTGGTGCACTTCTCAAAAGGGTATAATATGACTCTATGTTTGAGTCACAGTCATTGTTTTAATTATATGTCATTCCTCTTTTATACCAGACTATAGTTAAAGACAAATCTTAATGTCACATGTGTTCAAAATTTTCCTGACCTGTATTAAAATATCTTCTGGGAATCTGTGGCTTACATGGAAGTTGTTCAGAAGTTTCCTTATCTTCAAAACAAACTGGAGAAGACTTGATGCCTTCTGGAAGTTTGGAAGTTTTCTTCACCCATCTAGTAAAGCTGGGAACCAGAAAACCTAACATATATATTCAATGATAGTCATTAGAATTCAAAAATAGAACTGCCGGGCCAGAGTGATAGTACAGTTGTAAGGTGCTTGCCTTTCATGTGGCTAGCCAGCATTTGATCCCTGGTATCTCAAATAACCCCTTAAGCACTGCCAGGAATAATTCCTGAGTGCAGAACCAGAAGTAATGTCTGAGCATCACCTGTTGTTTCTAAAGTAAAGAAATAGGAACCACACAATCTTGTGATTCCTCTCATTGGACTGTTTCCCAAGAACTCCCAAACCATTAATTAAAAGTATATATGTTCATGTATGTTCATTGCAGCACAATTTACAATAGCCAAGATGTGGACACAACCCAAATGCTCAACCTGATTTACAGTATATATTCTCAGCAATAATAAAACATCAAATCTTGTCTTTTTATTAACACATGGATGGTATTGCTAGAGATAATAATAAGTTAAATAAGTCCAAAAGAAGAAAGACAAACATAAAATTAGCTCACTAATATTTGAAGACACAAATACAAAAATGCAAGTGAATAGAAAATGTCCAAATTATGTACACCCTTGGATGGCAGGTTATAGAGTTGAAAGATCCAAAGGAGACAAAGTGAACTGTATTGGAGAGAATATTGACACCTTGGTGTTGGTTATGGGCTGATCTCATATTACATCCTTGAAACATATGAATACTAAGACTAATGTTGCCATTACAAGTTTGTGTAAAAAATATAATTCATATACTTCTTGCTGTCTTTTTGTGTTAATAAAATTTTTGGTTCTCTGCTTTTATTCAATATTTTCCTTATCCATACTCATGCTCTCCTTTACAATTACTATTTTTAAGTATTTTATTATATTGCCATGAGATATACAATTACAAAGATATACAATTACAAAGTTCATATTTGGGTTTTGGTCATTCAGTGTTCCAGCACCCATCCCTACACCAGTGCCACTCTTTCCTTGTCATTCCTTTCTGATTTGTTCCCTGTCCATTCTGTGCTCAACTGTGTTCATCTTACTTGTTTATGTCAATCCAAGTCATAATATATACTGTGCCATTTTTCTTGAAGCTGTAATCTTATATTCATGCTTTAGTCTTTCTAGAACAGCACTTTCTCCTAAAATATAATATCATAATTCCTGTGCACATTTAAATAACCCTTTTATGGGAAGCAGGCACATAATCTTCAGTTCCATGATGCTTAAAAACAAATTTTAAATAGTGGTGAGATTGGGACAAACCTAGAACTTCATTCTGGACTTGCCAAACCTGGACTTAGTTCAGCTGTGATTTAAAAAAGCTGGCTTGTAGACTGGTGTTGGTCTGCTAAAATTTCCCATTGATACACAAAAATTTTACTATGAGAGCTGCTATCGGTTCTCCCTGTGCTCAGCTGATCATGAGGCACCCAGGAGGGAAGGCAAGTTCTAGCTAGCTCCAGCCTGTCATTACAATAGAGCCTCACAATAAGCCAGAGGAACCCCACACCATGAGGACTGCCATTTTCAACATCCAGACTCTACAGCTTGTCAGAGCTCCACCCAAGAGAAAAGTTGATCACACCCTGTTGATGGCGGTTCATCAGTAAATGCATGAGAAGAGAGCCTACTACGTGAGTACACCACCCACATGGCAGAGCCTGGCAAGATACTCATGTTGTATTTGATATGCCAAAAGCCAGTAAAATTATAGACCTCATTCCCATGACCTGAAGGAATGGTTCGAGGCTCTTCGTTTTCCTGGAGCAAGCAGAGGCCATTGGGCCACACCAGCATGCGACAGGACGTATGGAGATGTTACTGGTTCCTGCTTGAGCAAATAGATGGACAACAGGAAGGCAAGTGATACAAGTGATACACAAAACATATTGCAGTCATTACATGCTCCAGGGGTGCTATATGTGGCCATAACTATTTCAGAGACAAGCTGGAAATTTTTGTAGTCAGATTCTGGTTTATGGATTAAGAGTTGAAGACTAGTAGAAAGTCAAAGATTTCCCAGGGAGAAGGCTTCATGAACAGCAAAAAAGACTGTCATGGATTATGGACCATCACTACTCAGTGAACAGCACTCATTGTCACAGTTTGATGGCTGTGCCTTTTGGAGAAAGGGGACTGTTCCAGCCAGGAAGGCACTTTGCTGGAATGCTAATTTTGGAGGAAATCCAGAAAAAAATAGAAAAAATGCAATGATGTTCTATATAAGAAAATGGTTATCTTACAGCATAGTGGGTGTAATGTACTCACTGATTTGTTTTTCTTACCTACCTTTCAAAACTTCAGTTTGAGGATTCATATCAAACTTATTTTAGTTCACAAATAAAAGCTGTTTCCATGGATATTAGGAAGATGACTACTAGTCGGTTTATGAGAATCCATATAAATAAATATTATATATATATGATCAGTATATATGATCTGATATATGTATATATACCGATCAATATTATATTGATCGGTATATATACATATATTGGATCATGTAAGAGACATTGGTGTTGATTATGAGCTGATATATATATGATCAGTATCCAAAAAATACAGGAGAGTCGATATATATACTGATCAGTATATATACATATATATGATCATACAAAATACAGGAGAGTCAATATACATACTGATCAATATGTACATATATATGATCATACAAAATACAGGAGAGTCACTATATATACTGATCACATATATTACATATATATGATCATGTATGACACCTTGGTGATGTTTATGGGCTGATATATATGTATATATATGTTTATGGGCTGAAGTATATGGGCTGATGTTAATGGCTCTGGGTTCAGTCCAGGGGACCCAGTCTTTTGCTGTGTCAAACCATCAACCATCCAGGGCCCACAAGGCAGAGCCCTGGGTACAGAAAAAGGCAGAGCCCTGGGTGTAGACAAGTCTGTCTCCTGCTTGCCACCTGCCAACGCAACCAAGCACCACAGGCACACCTGCAACACGTCGAGATGCAGAGGATATATATGTATATACACATATATGTAAATAAGCATATACATATGTGCATGCATATATGCATGAATACATATATATGCATATGTGTATATGTGTATATGCATATATACCTATGTATACACATATACATATGCATACATACATATGTATATATGAACATATAAATATATTAACATATGTATATGCACATGCATATATGTACACTTGCATATGCACACATATAAACATCTATATATGCATACATATGCATATATACATATATACATATATATGCAATGCATGCACATATGCATATACGCCATGTAGATATATGTGTATATACATATGTATATATATACATATATATGTATATATACATATGTATGATCAGTATCACAAAATACAGGACAGTCAATCAAAGATGTGATAGAACAATAAATTGGCTTTTGGTCCATACAGTTGTATTGAATGAATATGCACACTGAACTATTTGGAAAGCACATATATATGTATATATGCATACATGCATATGTATACATGCATATGTAAATATGTATATATACATATGTACATATATACATATGTATTCATTATTCACATACATATATACATATGCACATATACATTCATGCATATATATGCATATATACAGTTGTACATATATACATATATTCATATATATGCATATACACATATCTATATACATATATGCATGAATACATATACATAATCTATATATACACATATCTATATATACATATATACATACATCTATACATACATCTATATATACATACGCTTATATATACATACATCTATATATGCATACGCTTATATATACATACATCTATATATACATACATCTATTCACACATATATACATATATACATATACACATATACACATACACATATACATGTATACATATATACATATACACATGCACACATATACACATACATAACACATATACACATATACATATACACATATACACATATACATATATACATATATACAAATATACACATATACACATATACATATGTGCATGCATAAATGCATATATGCATATATCTATATATCTATATATCTATATATCTATATATCTATATATACATATATACATATACATATGCTTTTATATATACACATATACGCATATACACATGTCTATATATATCTACATATATCTACATATATGCATGAATACATATATACATATATCTATATACATATATCTATACATATATCTATCTATACATATAACTATATATCCATATATCTATATATCTACATCTCTACATCTCTATATATCTATATATCTACATATCTATATA
Organism: Cryptotis parvus; assembly: GCA_021461705.1. NCBI lineage: Eukaryota > Metazoa > Chordata > Mammalia > Eulipotyphla > Soricidae > Cryptotis > Cryptotis parvus. The sequence goes on along the minus strand of JAJIBD010031138.1, from coordinate 39,023 downwards.
TACATATATACACATATACACATATACATGTACATATATGTTTATCTACCTATATATATATATGATCAGTATCAACAAAATACAGGAAAGTCGATCAAAAATTGATGGAGCTATCAATTGTCTTTTAGTTCATATACAGTTGTATTGAATGAATATGCACACACAGAACTGCTATTTGGAAAGCATCTTGTTAGCTATGGTAATCCTATGGAGATTACAACAAAGTTTCTAAATAGCACTTTGCTTCAGATAGGACCACAGAAAGACCATGGTTTATGTATCTATCACCTAATCTTTTCCTCTTTCTCCTTAGGATTGCTTGTGAAGAGTAAAATGTGCTATTGAAGTGTCCTCTTCATATGAAGCACTCTTCCTATAGAGCAGGGTACATAGAAATTCAACACAACTATTCATTAAAACAGTTATTGTAAAGGTATTAGATAATCTGTTGTGGAAGTTGAACCATGAGTATACTTTTGTGTGCCAAGTATACTAAATCAAGTCTAGAGTTAGTATTGTTTATTTGGAAGTCATTTGCGACCCTCACTATAGTCTGTGATGTCTTCATCTCGTCACTGCATATGCTAATCATTGAATTGGCTGCCCTAGGCAGCTGGGGGACTGAGGAATGGTTAAACTCGCATGTCATGTGGGACCCAGTTATATTTCTTATATGCTCCTACTTGTACATAGCACTCCTATGCTCCTAACATCATCCCTGGTTGTTAGTATTCATGGTTCTATTTATAGAACAATTCTAATGTTATACATTGCATTGACACCTTTCTGCAAATTAGATAAACAAAATGCAGAAAGGAAATGTGCTAACTTATTGCTGGCTGGTAGTCCAATAAGTGATATGCTGAGACTAACCAGAGAATCTACACTATCTGTGAACTTAGAGTGTTGCAACAATTAGATATAATTGTGAATAGACCCTTCTATTTCTCATTTTTAATATTTTCTGGTTATTGCATGTCTGTTATGACAATCTTTTTGAAAGATGATAAGTAACTTCAGTACTTGAGATTTATTCAAGTATTATTGCAATTTCTTATACAGACTTAAACTGCTCAGCTTATATTAATCGATAAATTTCTTGGATGCCTAGCTACCTATTTTTAAGCATCTCTTTAAACTAAAGTTTTAGTATTAAGAACAGAGAACATTGACAAGAATGAGAATTCGAAGTTTAAAGGCTACAGAGAGCTGTCTAAAGCTCTAAGAATTTAAAGTGTCTCCAACATTTTAATTCCCATCACATGAATATAAATTTGGACTTAAAATACAAGTTTACTCTGAATCAATCTTAATGATTATTTATTATGCTCACTGAATTGTTTCTACTTCTTTTCTCCACCATAGGTTTGATTTCATCACCACTAGTGACACTAATATTGAGAACAGATTTGAATTCATTTTAATAATTTGTATGTATGTGTGAATAGTGAAGTAGTATTATCAGAGTACCTATGGACCAAATTTAGTAATTTTGGAAGAAAGCCTGACAGAATTTAGAGAGCATAGTTCTTTAAGTTTGATGGTAGTTAATTTGATTTTTCACTTTGCCATGTTAGCGCTATGATTTTGATTATATTCTTTTATCTATGTAACCCTTCACTTACTTATCTATAAAATAGAACTGGTCTACCTTTTTCATGGAGGATGTTCTGAAACACATCAAAAGGGAATAGTTAAGGGGGCAGTTTTTCACAGAGTGAACTGGTTTAGGTTCCAGGCACCACATATTTGCCCTGAGCTCCACCAGGAGTGATTCCTGGAACACAGATGCATGGGTAAGCCTTGGCACTGTTAGTGTTGCCCCTCCAAAAACAGAAGGAGCTAGCCAAGTATTACAACTTATACTACTTCATTAAGAATAGGGAAAAGTATTAAAATGTTGACACATGCAATCTTGTCCTTTTATGTAAATATAAAGGAATAAAATAAAATAAATTGTTTTTTGACTTCATCTACTGATGCTCAGAGGTTACTTTTGGCTTACACCTTGGGAGTAACTATTGGGGTACTTACTCAGGTGACTATGCAGTGCAAAAGTGTGAAAACAAAACCACCTTCATGCAAAGCATCGCTAAGCCCATTGTGCTATCTATCCAGCCTGGAAGAAATTCTAATATACAGTATAGAATGCAACACATATTGAAAATATGTATATCGGATATACTTATATAATATATACATATATACTTATATATTATATATTATATGAAAATAATATGTTATCTCTCTATTAGTGTGGAAAGTCATTCCCCTAACAAAAACTCAACCCCAAGGTTGGGATAATCCCCTTGCAAAGTGTAGGTCATAACATATAAATAGGCAGCAAAATGAGCCCAGGAAAGAACAAAATAGAATATAGGACAAAACAGTGAAGTATCATCTCACACCACAGAGACTGGTACATATACAAAAGAGTAAGAAAACAAGTGCTGGCATGGATACGGGGAGATAAGGACCCTCAACCATTGATGGTGGAAATGTTGACTGGTACAGACTTTTTGTAATACAATATGGATATTTCTCCAAAACCTAGAAATTGAGCTCCCATTTGACCCAGCCATACCACTCCTGGGACTATAACCTTGTCACTTGTCACTTGTCTTCCAGTTGTCCATCGATTTTCTCGAGCAGGCACCAGTAATGTCTTCATTCATTGGGATTTAGGTCCATTATTGTTTCTGCTTTTTTGAATATCAAATACACCATGGGTAGCTTGCCACGCTCTGCCAAGTCTATGGGTTCATCCCACGGGGCCTGAGTCTTTTTCTATGTCAGACCATCCTGAATGCTCCTGATCTCATTTGATCTCAGAAGCAAAGTAGGTTCGGGCCTGGTTTAGTACTTGAATGGGAGACCGCCTGGGACTAACATAGGAAGACAAAAACACACAGCAGAAGCATCATCTGCACTTTTATGTTTATAGCAGCATTATTCACAATAGTCAAAATCTGGAAAAAAACAGAGTGCCTGAGACAGATGATTGGAAAAGAAACTGTGGTACATCTACACAATGGAATACTATGCAGCTGTCAGGAAAAACGAAGTTATGAAATTTGCCTATAAATGGATGGACAAACTAGAGGACCATGCTGAGTGAAGTTAGCCAGGAAGGAAAAGGATAGATATAGAATGACTGCATTTATTTGCAGAATATAAAAAGTAGTACACGATACCAATATCCACGGCCAGGCAAGTCATGGATCAGGAGGTTTGTCAGTGGGCGCAATCTACAGCAAGTGTGTAGAAGTCAGAGTTTATGCAAGAAAGAGTAAGGAACAGTGTACTAGTAATTGATGGAAACCATAATACCAGCCTAGAACTGAGCATTGATTGTAGGCAAAGGAATATACATGTTAACATCTAAATGCATGTATTGCAAGCCACAATATGTAAGAAAAAGATGAGAGAGAAGAGGCAAAGTACTTTCTATAGAAAAGGTGGGGAGGAGAGAAGTGGATCAGGGGTCATTGGTGGTGGGAAATGGGCACTGGTGGAATGATGAGTCCTGGAACACTGTATGACCAAAACCTAAACGCAAACATCTTTGTAATTGTATATCTCACGGTGGTATAATAAAAACATTTTAAAAATATCCACTGAAAAGAAGAGAATAAAAAAGCTTAGAGTCTTCTGTCTGAAATATTACAGTTTCCTCTCTCTTATCTCTCAATTAACCTATTGACTTTTTTTTAAATTAATATTTTATTATACCACCGTGAGATATACAATTACAACGTTGTTCATGTTTGGAGGTTTCGGTCACATAGTGTTCCAGCACCCCCCCCTCCACCAGTGCCCATTTCCCACCACCAATGTCCCCAATTCCCTCCCCCCTCCCATAGCCTGCCTCCATGGCAGGTTCTTTATTTCTTTTCTCTCTCTCTCTCTCTCTTTCCTTCTCTTTCACATTGTGGGTTGCAAAACATACACTTAGAGGCCATCATGTGCATTTTTTGCCCTGTATTTAATGCTCAGTTCTAGGTTGGCATTAGCCCTTTCGACATTTATTTGCACATGATCCCTTCTCTGTCTTACCTAACCTCTGACTCCCACACATTTGTGGTAATTTCCACTTTTGGTAAGACATCCTGGTCCACATTTCACCTGACATTGTATTTTGGTATCATAATATGTATATATGTATTTATGTCATGCAAATAAATGCAGTCATTCTATATCTCTCTCTTTCCTTCAGACTAATTTCACTCAACATGATCCTTTCCATGTCCATCCATTTATAGGCAAATTTCATAACTTCATTTTTCCTAACAGCTGCATAGTATTCCATTGTGTAGATGTACCAAAGTTTCTTTACCCAGTCACCAGTTCTTGGGCATACTGGTTGTTTCCAGGTTCTGTCTATTGTGAATAGTGCTGCTATGAAAATAAAAGTGCGGATGGTGTTTCCGCTGTGTGTTTTTTGGCTTCCCAGGGTATATTCCCAGGAGTGGTATGGCTGGGTCAAAAGGGAGCTCAATTTCTAGTCTTTGGAGGAATGTCCATATTGTTTTCCAGAAAGGCTGTACAAGTCGACATTCCCACCAACAATGTATGAGAGTCCCCTTTTCCCTGCATCCACGCCAGCACTTGTTGTTTTCTTTTTGGATATGGGCCAGTCTCTGTGGTGTGAGGTGATATCTCATTGTTGTTTTGATTTGCATCTCTCTGATGATTAGTGATGATGAGCATTTTTTCATATGCCTTTTGGCCATTCGAATTTCTTTCCTTGTCAAAGTTTCTGTTCATCTCTTCTCCCCATTTTTAATGGGGTTGGCTGTTTTCTTCTTATATAGTTGTACCAGTGCCTGATATATCCTGGATATTAACCCCCTTATCAGATGGGTATTGGGTGAATATTCTTTCCCATTCAGTGGACTGTCTTTGTATCTTGGTCACTGTTTCTTTCTTCGAGGTGCAGAAGCTCCTTTAGTTTCATGTAGTCCCATATGTTTATCTTTTCTTCTAGTTGCTATGTTAGTGGTGTTTCACCTAGGTTTATCTTTTTCTCTTGGATGTGGGGTTTGTGATAGTGTTTCACCTTCGTGGGAGGTGTTTCACCTTGAAGATGTCTTTAGCTTCAATGTCGTGGAGGGTTTTTTCCTATATTTTCCTTCAACGTACTTTTATGGATTCAGGTCTGATATTGAGATCTTTAATCCATTTTGATTTGATTTTTGTGCAAGGTGTTAGACACAGGGTCCAAATTCATTTTTTTACTTGTAGCTGTCCAGTTTTCCCAGCACCACTTGTTGAAGAGGCTTTCCCTACTCCAGTTTGGACTTTTTTGCACCTTTATCAAAGATTAACTGGTCATGTCTTTGAAGGTGGGTGTCAGGATACTCAACTCTATTCCATAGGTCCACAGGTCCGTTTTTATTCCAATACCATGCTGTTTTAATTACTACTGCTTTGTAGTACAGTTTGAGGTTGGGAAAGGTGATGCCTCCCATCTTCTTTTTCCCAAGGATTGCTTTAGCTATCCGTGGGGGTTTATTATTCCATACGAATTTCAGGAGTGTTTGGTCAATTTCTTTGAAGAATGTCATGGGTATCCTTATAGGGACCACGTTGAATCTGTACAAAGCTCTAGGGAGTATTACCATCTTGACAATGTTAATTCTCCCCATCCATGAGCAGGGAATGTGTCTCCATTTCCTCGTGTCCTCTTTTATTTCTTGAAGCAGTGTCTTGTAGTTCTCTTTGTATAGGTCCTTTACACACTAGGTTAAGCTGATTCCTAGGTATTTGATTTTCTGTGGCACAATTGTGAATGGAATCGATTTCTTAATATCCCTTTCTTCTCTTTCGTTATTTGTGTATAGGAAAGCCACCGACTTTTTGGGTATTGATTTTGTACCCTGCCACTCTACTATAAATATCTATTGTTTCTAAGAGTTTTTGGGTGAAGAGTTTAGGGTTCTCTAGGTATAATATCATGTCATCTGCAAATAATGATAGCTTGATTTCTTCCTTGCCTATCTGGATGCCCTTAATGTCCTTTTCTTCTCTGATTGCTATGGCGAGTACTTCCAGTACTATATTGAATAAAAGAGGTGAGAGAGGGCAACCTTGTCATGTTCCTGATCTTAAGGGGAAGGCTTTCAATTTTCCCATTGAGAATGATACTCGCTGTGGGCTTTTGGTAGATGGCTTTGACTATCTTGAGGAAGGTTCCTTCAATTCCCATTTTCTGGAGGGTTTTAATCATGAATGGGTGCTGGATCTTGTCAAATGCTTTTTCTGCATCTATTGATAGGATCATATGGTTTTTATTTTTTTCTTATTGATATGATGTATTATGTTGATTGATTTGTGAATGTTGAACCATCCTTGCATTCCCGGGATGAATCCTACTTGGTCATGATGTATGCTCTCTTTGGTGAGTCTTTGGATTCTGTTTGCTAGTATTTTGTTGAAGATCCTAGCATCTGTGTTCATCAAGGAGATTGGTCTGTAATTTTCCTTCTTTGTGTTGTCTCTCCCTGCTTTGGGCATCAGGGTGATATGTGCCTCATAGAAGCTGTTTGGGAGTGTTTCTGTTTCTTCTATTTCCTGGAAGAGCTTGAATAGGACAGGCAGTAGGTCCTCCTTAAAGGTTTGGTAGAATTCACTAGTGTACCCATCTGGACCTGGGCTTTTGTGTTTGGGCAGACTTTTAATTACTGTTTCAATTTCCTCGATGGTGATAGGCTTATTCAGGTATTGGAGGTCTTCTTGTTTCAATCGTGGGAGGTTATAGGACTTCAGGAATTTATCCATTTCTTCTAGGTTCTCATGTTTCGTGGAATACAGGTTCTCAAAGTAATATCTAATGATCTTTTGGATGTATGTGGTTTCTGTTGTGACGTCACCATTTTCATTCCTGACTCTGTTTATTTGGGTTCTCCCTTTCCCTGTCCTTACAAGTCTTGCCAGTGGCTTGTCGATCTTGTTTATTTTTTTCAAAGAATCAGCTCTTTGTTTCATTAATCTTTGGATTGTTCTTTTCATTTCCAGTTTGTTGATTTCCCCCCTAAGTTTTATTATTTCCTTCTTTCTTCCTGGCTTGGGCTCCTTTTGTTGGTCTTTTTCTAATATTTTCAGCTGTGAGGTCAGGTTACTTATGTGGCCCCTTTCTTCTTTCCTTATGAATGCTTGCAGAGGTATGAACTTTCCTCTTATCACAGCTTTTGCTGTGTCCCACAAGTTCTGATAGTTGGTATCTTCATTTTCATTTGTTTCCAGGAATTTTTTGGATTTCCTGTTTGATTTCTTCTATGACCCATTGGTTGTTCCGCCGTGAGCTGTTCAGTTTTCAAGTGTTTGGTTTGACTCCCCTGCTTCTGTGTATGGTTACCTACTATTTTCAGTGCATCATGATCTAAAAAGATAGTTGACACAATTTCTATCTTTTTTATTTTGTTGAGGTATGCTTTGAGGCTCAGTATATGGTCTATCTTGGAGAATGTTCCATGTGCATTGGAAAAAAATGTGCATTCAGCTTTTTTGGGATGAAAAGCCCTGTATATATCCACCAGCACTCTTCTTCCATTTCTTTCTTCAGGTCCAGTATTTCTCTGGTGAGTTTCAGTCTCATCGATCTATCCATAGTAGATAAAGCAGTGTTGAAGTCTCGGACTATTATTGTGCTACTGTTAATATCTTCTTTGAGGTCTCCTAATAGTCGTTTTATGTATTTTTGCTGGCCCCTCATTGGTGCATATATGTTTGTTAGTGTGTTTTCTTCTTGGCAACATAACCCTTAATTACTAAGAAATGGCCTTAATTGTCCTTTTTAACCTTTTTCAGCCTGAAGTCTATATTGTCAGATACGAGTATGGCCACACCTGCCTTTTTTGGAGGAGTTGTTTGCTTGGTGAATGGTCTTCTAGTCTTTGACTTTGAGTCTGTGTTTTTTCTGCTTATTCAGATGTGTTTCTTTGTAGGCAGCAGAATGTTGGATTGAGGTTTTTAATCCATTTTGCCAATCTGTATCTCTTAATTGGTGCATTTAGAGTGTTGATGTTGAGAGAGATTATTATTATTGGATTTTGTGCCATCTTTCCGTTTTAACCTGTTGTGGTTTTGGTTGTCTTATTTTACAATAGACACTTCAATCCTTCTTTAAAGCTGGTTTTGAGTCTATGAATTTCCTGAGTTGTTGTTTATCCATGAAGTTGTGGATCTTTCCTTCAAATCTGAAAGTAAGTCTAGCTGGGTAAAGAATTCTTGGTGAGGCCGGCAGCTCACTGAGTCTTTTCACAATATTCCACCATTGTTTTCGGGCTTGGAGTGTTTCATCTGAGAAGTCTGCTGTAAATCCTTCAGGGATGCTCCCTTTGTATGTGATTTCTCTCTGATATTGCTGCTTTCAGTATTGTATCTCTCTATCTTTTTTGTTTTTAATAAGGATGTGTCTTGGGGGTATTCTTATTGGGGTTTCTTTTAGCTGGTATCCTATGGTCCTCCTGTATCTGGGAGCATGAGTTCTTAAGTTTGGGGAACCTTCAGTTATGATGGCTTTGACAGTCTCTTCTTCATCAGGGTTTTCTTCTTTGCCCTTCTGGGACCTCAATGATGTGTATTTTGTTCCTTTGGGCTTCATCCCGATTTTCTGTGTACTCTTCATTGATTGTGAGTCTTTTCCATCTTCTGATGTTTGTCTGAGAATCTCTAAACCGCTGCTGAAGATCACTAATTCTTCAGTAGCTATTACTCTGCTTTGAGAGCTTTCCACTGTGTTTTTCAGTTCCCTTACATCATTTTTTAAAATCTGTCATTTCTGCTTGTATTTTTGTCTGAAATTTACCAATTCTGCTCTCATGTCCTTTCTGTATTTTATTGACTTTGTATTTCGTTGTTTCTTTGAATTCCTTTGTGCATCTTAAAAGTTCCTTCCGAAATTCCTTTTCAGAGGTTAGAACCCATCGTTATTGCTTGACTCATCTGTATTAATGACGCCAATCATTGAGCTTGAAGGAATTCAGCTGTTTTTACCATAATGACTATCGTAGGTTGAAAATGTGTGTTCTGATGACTACTCAGTAGAGTCAGTAGGTGCCTGAATTACTTTTTGTTAGTTGGATGGATAGCAAAGGAGTGTAGGGGCAAATGCTTCCTGGTATCTCAGGTAGAGATATTATTTTGCTTGAGGATGCCATAGCGCCTGTGCGGTTTTGAATTTTGTGCTGTCGGTGCGTGTTTCTGGAGGCAGGGTTGGGTTGTTAGGATCAGAAGAAGCTGGGTGGCTTGGTCCCCTTCTCAAAAATTCCAGCCCTTTTCCCTGAAAGGAGTGCCTCGGGACTGCCCAGAAGGGAACGCACCTTGTGGAGAATGGGAAGCCTCTTGGGGTCAGGGGTGGAGTCCTCTGGCAGAAGATCCAAAGAAGCTGGGTGTGGCTTGGTCCCCTTCTCAAAGTCCTAGCCCTTTAACCTGGAACTGAGTGACTGGGGAGTGCCGCTGCACAAACACACCTGGGGGATAATCACCTATTGACTTTTAATGTATTTACATTATGCTGAATATCTCAATCGGCAAGCACACTGAAGTGTTTGGAACGAGTGTGGAGGAGGAATATTGTATTGAATAAGTGGAGCAATCTACAAATCCTGTGAATTATTTATGGATGCTCAGGAGATCGTGAAACTTGAGCAGTCTTTGGTGTATTTCTGTGTTTGTCACATTCTCTGTGACAAATGAGAACTGAACCTAGGTTGTAGGTGTTGATTGGTTTTGAGACATATTACATGCACATTAAAAATATGTATTTTATATTTAAAATAATTTTATACATGCTTTATGGAACTTATACATATAAATATTTATTTTGCTTTTGATACACACATGAACCCAAGGTGATTAATCAATAATCCACTGTTGCCATATAAAGGAATGTGACAGTGACCTTAAAGGTGATTTCACCATGATTTGCTACTTAAGAACAATTGCTCTCCATTTTGAACTTTTGTCTTCAGTATTATTTTTGTGTTCAAATTGTCATGTTATATTCTTCAGTTACTTATAAAGCAATGACTCTTAAGGCACTGGTTATTAAGCTACTTATAATAATCTTATTCAAGCCTCATATCATAATTTAGAATAAATGTATCTTTATTTCCATTTTTAAAGTAGCTTTATTATATATGATAGACATGCAACAAGTGATTGCTTTTAAGGCATGTACTTCATGTTTTATATGTGAAACAATGTATAGTGAATGCAATGAAATATGTGAAATTATGAATAGTCAATGAAATGTATTACCCACAGATATTTTCACAAACTCTATTTTAATTTGTTCTTTCCCTTCTTTGCTCTTACTCTATTCTAATCAATAATTAAGCCTATTTCCATCACATAGATTTGTTTACCTTGTGGTCATTTATACAATAAATTGTATTGTCACTTGTCACTTGTCTTCCGTTGATCATCGATTTGCTTGAGTGGGCAACAATAACATCTCCATACATTCTGTCAAATGCTAGTGTAGCCCAAGGGCATCTGATAACTCCAGGAACATGAAGAGCCTCAAACCATTTCATCAGGTCATGGGAATGAAGTCTATAATTGTAACTGGTATTTGGCATAACAAATATGACATGGGTAGCTTGCCAGGCTCTGCTGTGAGGGTGGGATACTCTTGTAGAAATTGCATTATGGGTGAACATTTGTTTCTGATTATTTCAATAGAACATCATGTTTCCAAGTTCAATCAAGTTTTTCAAGTATGATATTCTTTCTTTTTGTTGTTGAATAATATTCCATTTCATGGACTACATGGGGGGCACTGGATTATATTCCTTTTGAGATATTATGATATTATAAACATTAGTTTACACTTTTATGTGCATGAACATTTTTTACTTCAGTTAAGTATGTATTTAGGAATGGAATTTCTAGGATGTATGGAAACACTAAGGTTTAAGTTTGGGTAACTACCATACTGTTTTCCAAAGTGACTGAAAAACTAGATAAATCTACCAGATTACCATCTCATTTATGTCTACAAATAAGCCAAATTATATAGTATTAAAACTTTTTAAGGTTGCTTCATTTAGCTTTCTTGACACCTGATGTAAAGTTAAAATTTCTCACTGTTTTGTTAAAAATCTGAGCATTCCTTTTAGCAAGTAGTAAACATCTCTTTCACTATAAGAATATATCTTGACGTATCTACAAGATACAACGACAGATTCAATATCAAATAAATCAGATAGTTTAGAACATATCCCAGTTCCACCACTAAGAAATATTCTGAATCTCTCTGTTCTTCAATTTATCTTTTGTAAATATGGGGATCAGAAGTATTTCTACTTATATTGTTGATTACCAAGTAAATTGATATTTATATTTGTCCAAGCACCGGGACACATGCATAATTTACTAAAGATTTATTATTGTCATTATTATTGTCGTTGTGGTGTTGTAAGTTGTACCTTGAACAGTGCTGATTTTTCCTCATAGGTATGCATTCAACCCTCCTGAGTAATCAAGCCAAAAATTGATATATAGGAATTGATATTGGTTCCAGGAGGGATACTTGATTTATGTCTCAAAACAATGTGACTCTCTGTATATAGATGTCAATAAGAAGGTTTTATGCTTTAAGAAACTCAGGTAAGAATGTTGATTCATAATCTTTTCAAGCTTTTAACATTGAATGAAAGTTATGGACCTTATCTCCAGGAAAGTTCACAGGAATTAAACACTTTTTTAAATTAAGTAATTAACTTCAATTACTGATTTTTTTGAAGGAATTAATATTTTGTACACACTTCTAGTATGACAATTCTGATACTATGTTGTTTATACCCAGGGCTCATTAAGTACTTATATTAACCCTAAAACAGAAGACTTGCCACTTTGATTCATAGAAGGGAAAACTGTAGTTCATAGAATAAAGTACCTTTCTCCAGGTCAATGATAATGATGATGCATGCTTGATGCCAAACCGTTGCATTTCTCCCATGCTACATTTTCTTTCTTTTTCTTTCTTTCTTTTTTTTTTTTTTTTGCTTTTTTGGGTCACACCCGGCAATGCTCAGGGTTTCCTCCTGGCTCTGCACTCAGGAATCACCCCGGCGGTGCTCGGGGACCATATTGGATGCTGGGGATAGAACCCGGCTGGCATGGGCCGGCCACTTGCAAGGCAAAAGCCCCACCCACTGGGCTATCGCTCTGGCCCCCCATGCCACATTTTCTTCTTATTGTATTTTTACATATAGATTTAAACAAACCTAAAGAAGAAATTGCTTCAAAAACCTTTCCATGATTTGACAGTCTACATTCAAGTATTTCTGCATAATTGGAGAAATCAGTGGGCAGGCGATTATAATTTGCTGTCAAAGAACCAGTAATCCATGTACTTAGGATACTTTTGGTGAAGTTTCTCTGTCTTCCTTCCTGTTGATAACTCAGCAGGATGTCATTTTAAAGGATGCCAATTGCAACATTGTTCTTGCACCTAAAATGCTACATTAATTTTCCCGTAGTGAGAAATGAGTCCATTGAATAAATGAACCTATTCGCTTCTCACACCTAAACTGTCTTTGAATCACATCATGCTCAAATTATGAATAAAAGACAGTTTCATAATATACCTGTTATACAAGTTGGGGGTGAAACGTATTTTCCAATTTTGGACCCCTAATCCAATTTGCTGGACACTGCAGTTCATAACAACTTTTAAAAATAGAAGAAACGATGTACTCTAACACTATCCACAGTGAACTATCAAACCTGCAAGTGAATAGACTTCATTGATCATAATCCTAAAAACAAGAGCTGGGGTCTGAAAGCAAAATGGAGTTAATCAGTTGCAGTTTTTTTTTCAAAATGCTGATAATGCCCATTGTGATGGTGTGTCCCGTGAAAATGGAGAGATATGTTTGGCCATGTGAAAAGTCTCTCCTGCCCACCCCTACCTCCTGGACTAATAAGTGGCTTTTTCCTTTGATTCAGATGCCAAATGACTTCTTTATGGTTCCTCTTAGGTAGGTGAATTGTCAGAAAAGATAAAGGAGACTGCATGGGCTTTTATTCACTAATTATATTAAGTACATAGAAATGCATTCTGAGCTTCATCTCACAGTGCTTTTAATTCTATTTCCCAGTGTGCCATGGGAATCCCATTTTCAGGACCAGTTATCATCCTTCCTCTTCACACACAGAAAGTAAAAGGGGTAATTATCCCACAGGAACACCTTAATTATTCCAGTTAACCTGACCACTTTTTGCAATCAAAGCCAGGCAGAGAAGAGGGATTTAAAGTGATCACACACTATTTTATTGGCTCTAGATAAGCAGGACATTTTCTATAAAGGATGAATTTTGAAATGACACAGGTTTGCACATTCTTTTCTACCATCATTATCGAGACAAAAACATTTCAATACTATTAAATTCTGCAGTCACCACACAATCAGAATTATCTATCTTCATTTAAGTTGTCTGTGATGTCCTCTGTGGGTGAAGTTGTTAAAGTGTTTTTTTTTTTGAGCAGGAAAAACCAGCAGTTGAACTCACCTTCTAAAACTAATATGTCCTATACTTTTGGACAAGAACTAAACCTTTCTAAACTTCGTTATCCTTGTATTAGCATTAACAAACTTCATACCAGTCAATCTTTACCACTCTAGGAGTTAGATGTTGGCCCCAGTTTTTGCAAGGATAGAATTGAGTCCAATAATTAAAATGTCTTTCTTGGTTTATAGGGTACGTGTTTTTATCTCTATGAACAAAACGTTCTTGATTTTTTACTAATAGAATGAGCTTGCTGGCTAGTCAAAGCTCACTTATTAGCAGTATTAATATGTTTTAATATTCACTGATAATCTATGTGCCAGGTATTATAATAAATATTAGGGAAAGAATGGTAAAGAAAATAGAGAGGATCTCTCTGTTATGATGGATCTGAAAGAGAATTCAGCTCTTTGTTAAAATTTTTATTAAACCACCGTGAGACACACAATTACAAAGGTGTTCATAATTGGTTCTTGGTAATACAGTATTCCAGCACCCCTCCTCTCCACCAGTGCCCCATTTCCACCACCAATGTACCCCACCCTCCCGCCCACCCCCAAGCTGCCTCTTCAATAGCAGGTACCCCCGTTTCCTCTCTCTTTCTCTCTCTGTCTCTCTCTTGTCTCTGCATCTCTCTCCCTCTTTCTTTACACATTGTGGCTAGCCCTGCAGAAATTTAGAGTTTATCAATTAAGTCTCTTTGTGTATATTCAATGGTGAGTTTTAATCTGCCATTACCATTTCCAACACTTAGTAAAAACACTGGTATCTACTTATATCCTATTAATGAATGCAGTCATTCTATATCTGTCCTTTTCCTTCTGACTAATTTCACTCAGCATGATAGTCTCCATGTCCATCCATTTGCAGGTAAATTTCATAATTTCGCCTTTTCTGACAGCTGCATAGTATTCCATAGTGTAGATGAACCACAGTTTCTTTAGCCAGTCCTCTGTTCTCTGGCATTTAGGTTGTTTCCAGATTCTAGCTATAGTGAATAGCGGAGAGATGAATAAAGAAGTACAGATAGTGTTTCTGCTATGTGTTTTTCGGTCTCTAGGGTATATTCCCAGGAGTGCTATTGCTGGATCAAATGGGAGCTCAATATCTAGTTTTCGGAGGAATGCCCATATTGTTTTCCCAAAAGGGCTGGACCAGTAGGCACTCCCCACCAAAAAGTGGATGAGAGTCCCTTTTCTCCCACATCCACGCCAGCACCAGTTGTTCTTGCTGTTTTGGATTGTGCCAGTCTCTGTGGTGTGAGATGGTACGTCATTGTTGTTTTGATTTTGCATCTCCCTGATGATTAAAGATGAAGAGCACTTTTTTATATGTCTTTTGGCCATTCGAATTTCTTCTTTTGGAAGCTTCTGTTAATTTCTTCTCCCCATTTTTTGATGGGTTGGCTATTTTTGTCTTGTGAAGTGCTACCAGTGCCTGATATATCCTGGATATTAACCCCTTGTCAGATGGGTATTGGGTGAATATCCTTTCCCACTCTGTGGATTGTCTTTGTATCTTGGTCACCGCTTTCTTTTGAGATGCACAAGATTTTCAATTTTATATAATCCCATTTGTTTATCATTGCTTCCATTTGCTTGGTCAGTGTTGTGTCATTTTTTAAAGGTGCTTTTAGTTTCGATGTCGTCGAAGTGTTTCTCCTATATTTTCTTCAATGTACCTTACAGATTCATGTCTGATGGTAAGATCTATAATCCATTTTAATCTGACTTTTGTGCATGGTGTTTTAAGGAGGTCTGAGTTCATTTTTTCACGTAGTTGCCCAGTTTTCTCCCCAGCACTATTTGTTGAAGAGGCTTTCTTTGCTCCACTTAATATTTTTTTGCTCCTTTATCGAAGGTTATGTGGTTGTAGTATTTGAGAGTGTGTTTCAGGATATTCAGTTCTATTCCCATAGGTCTACAGGTCTGTCTCTATACCAATACCACACTGTCTTAATTACAACTGCTCTGTAGTAGAGCTTGAGGTTGGGGAAAGTGATACCTCCCATCTTCTTTTTCCCAAGGATTGCTTTAGCTCTTCGTGGGGTTCATTATTCCATACAAATTTCAGGAGTGTTTGTTCAATTTCTTTGAAGAACATCATGGATATCTTTATAGGGACCGCATTGAATCTGTGATAAAGCTCTAGGGAGTATTACCATTTTGATAATGTTAATCCTTCCAATCCATGCAGCTCTTTACTTAAAGATAAAAGCTCATATTATAATCTTTATAAAAGAAATTGAACTCCCTCATAAATCAAGTGAATGGACACAGAAGTATTATGATTTTTAAAGGGGTTGCATTAATTATTTGCTATATAAATGCACACTTCAATATATAGATATTATAACAGACTTAGTATTTACGGATTTATTCAAAGTTCATATAATAAACATTTCTGAATAACTATAGTTTCAAGTGGAATGGTTGTGTAAAAAAGCTTGATTTCTAAATAAAATGAAGTGGACATTATATGGGGAAAATAGAAACATAAAACAGTGGTTACCTGGAGTATGGAGTGGGAAGGAGTGTTTCAGACTACATGTTCCTTTTGAAATGATGAAAATATGTAAACATTATAGTTTACTATAGCGGCATCAAAGATTTGCTAAATTTTTAAAATATATTTTATTATAGCACCATGAGATAAACAATTACAAAAATGTTCACATTTGAGTTTCAGCCATACAGTGTTCCATCACCCATCCCCTCCACGAGTGACCATTTCCCACCACCAATATCCCCGATTCCCTAACCCCTCTTCTAGCCTGCCTATATGGCAGGTTATTTATCTTTTTTATCTTTCTCTTTTTCTCTCTCTTTCTCTGTTCCTTGTCTAACAAATTGTGGATTTTAATACATATACTTAGAGGCTATCACTTGTATCTTTTATTGCAAAAAATTTTTAAACTGCATGTTTACAAAAGTGAATGTATGAAATGTAAATTAATTTATAATGAGACAACCAATAAAATCAAAGTAAATAGGAGCTAGATATGGTACAGCAGTCAGGGGCTGTCCTTGTCCTGGGCTTTACTAGCAGTGGTTCCTGAACAGAGACAGGAGTAGCATAGTGTGTGCTCTAGGTAGCATAGCTCTGGGTATCATAGGGTGTACCCCTCAAAAGAAAACAACAAAAGTAATTGTATGATTTATGAATTATTCTGCTTCTGAGTGGAGTTCTTACGAGCTGTGGAGTCTGAATGTTGAAAATGGCAGCCCTCATGGTGTTAGGGGTTCCTCTGGCTTCTTGCAAGGCTCTGCTGGGATGGCGGGCCTGGGCTAGAACCCACCTACTCTTCTGGGTGCCTTATGATCAGCTGGGCACAAGGAGAGGCTTGTAGCAGCTCTGCCCCATGTATCTGAATCTCTGGGTCAGGCATTCTTGGGCTTGAAATAGACTGCTGTAGGGTGGGACTCTGATGAGCAGGGCTTGTAATCAGCTCTTCTGCTGGGTGGAGTTCTAATGAGCTGTGGAGTCCCGATGTTGAAAATGGCATCCCTCATGGTGTGGGAGTTCCTCTGGCTTCTTGTGAGGCTCTGCTGGGATGGTGGTCAGGGCTACAACCTGCTTACCCTCCTAGGAGCTTCATGATCAGCTCCAAAGCTCGTCAGAGTTCCACCCATCAGAAGAGCTGGTCACAAGCCCTGCCCATCAGAGTCCCACCCTACAGCAGTCTATTTCAAGTCCAGATATGCCTGACCCAGAGACTCAGATATACGGGGCAGAGCTGCTAGTGGCTCCTCCTGTGCCCAGCTAATCATGAGGCACCTAGGAGGTAGGTTAGTTCTAGATCTTGCCCGCCATCCCAGTAGAGCCTCACATGAAGCCAGAGGGACCTCCACACTATGAGGGTCACCATTTTCAACATAAATGCACAGCTCATCAGAGCTTTACCCAGCAGAAGAGCTGATCTTTCCCCATCTCATCAATACATGCACGAGATGAGAGACTACCACAAGAGTATCCCACCCGCACGGCAGAGCCTGGCAAGCTATCCATGTCGCGTTGATATGCCAAAAAAGCAGTAATGATTATAGACTTGATTCCCATAACCTGAAGGAATGGTTTGAGGAAATTCATTTTCCTGGAGTGAGAAGATGCTTGGGCTTCACTAGCATGTGACAGGAAGTATGGAGATGTTACTGGTGCCCCGCTCCAGAAATTGATGAACAATGGGAAGACAAGTGATACAATTGATGCATTATTCTTCACAGATGTATCCAAGTTCAGGTATTTCTGGGCTGGTGGAAGAAAATATAAGATAGTGTGGGCAAAACACACACTCTTTTTTCAGAGTATATAAACAGGATTAATAGATAGGAAATGTCCCTCCAAGAATAAAACTTCCAGAGTAGAAGTTTGGGGACATTCTCCTTAAGTGGAATGGGATGAGTGACCTCATGGGGAACAAGAGAGCTGGAGGTTATCACTGTGTGTCTGCAGCCTTGTTAATCACCAAGATGAGAAATCTTTGGGTGTGAGAGCTCTGAAGGCAATGATGGTTTGTGGTAATTATAATAGTTTTTTGTGTCTATTTATGGGCTCTATTTGTGTCTATTTATGGGGTCTTTTGTGTCTATTTATGGCTAATATGCACAATGTCTAGTTTTACCACTTAACTAAGAGTAGTTGGCTTTATATGGTTAAAACTATGCTTATTTAAAAGTGATATCAGCAGTTTGGTGAGTGAGAATTTGAACGTGGTGCCACAGGATTTGGGGTTAATAGTCCTAAACTATTGCAAACCATGTGGGGAGAAAATAGGTCAATTCACAAGACCCATCTCTGGTCCATTATTATAACATGGAGGAATATAAATTTAACACATCACTTAACTCATAGGAAATAAGAAGTCAACCTTAAAATTATTATTGTGCTTCATAGCAGTATCTCTGCAATCAACCCAAATGGGCTATATACCTGTTGTTTAATGGTCCTGTCCAACCTGGCATGTCTGTTTCCTCAATTATGAGATAAAATCTGCTATATATTTACCTGGAAACATAGTACCTCTAAGAACAAATAAAAATTAAAAGAAAATAAAAAATACCACTTCTCACAATGCTTTGCACATAGGAAGGCTCATTTTAATAGTTATTATTACTACTTAAACATAAATAAAAATGAGTTTTAGAAACCGCAGGAAAATAGTTTTAATTAATAAAATGTCTACACTAACTCTATTCAGTATAACTTTTAAATAAGCACTGCTACCAAAAACAGCTAACAATCTTCCCTAGAAATGTGAAGATTTACTACAATTATAGTGTACAATGTAGGTTGGTACCACCCTATTCCCTTGATGTCACTAGGAGAAATCATGTGTTTACTCAGATATTTCAAAGCGACTTTCAAATAGACTACTTCATTCGCTAATCATCAATTTCTATATCTGCTGAACATTGAGAAAGTTGGATAACTCCATCCAAGATTCAAGAACTATTCAATTTTAATGTATATTAATAGTGATTACAGAATCTTTAACCATTATTTCTACATAATATGATTTTAGGGGGCAGAGACAGTATCATGAACAGGAATCTTGCCTTACATTCAGACAACCCAAGTTCAACACCTGGCACCTCATGTGGTCACTTGAGCCTCATCAGGAAGAATCCCTGAGCATTAGAGCAGGAGTAAAAACCTTAGCACCACTGGTTGGGACCAAAAAAAAAGATGCAACTTTATGCATTGGAGTACAGTGCTCATGAATAGTTTGTTTCACTGTATCACTGTCTTCCCGTTCATCATCGATTTGCTCTAGCGGGCCCCAGTAACATCTCCATATGTCCTGTCTCATGCTAGTGGAGCCCAAGGGCATCTGCTTGCTCCAGGAACATAAAGAGCCTCAATCCATTCCGGAATGAGGTCTATAATTGTTACTGGTATTTGACATATCAAATACAACACGGATAGCTTGCCAGGCTCTGCCGTGCAGGTAGCATACTCTTGTAGGCATCTCTAAGTCCAGCATTTATTGATGAACCGCGTGGCCTCAAGCGGCCACGGAGCCGGGCTGTGATAGGCTGGTCTGCTGGGTGGAGTTCTGATGATAGAGAAGTCCAAATGTGGAAAATGGAGGCCCTCATGGAGTGGGGGTTGTCTGGCTTGTTGCGAGGCTCTGCTGGGGTGGTGGGCCAGGGCTAGAACCCACCATACCTCCCGGCGCCTCGTAAGTGGCTGGTCACAGGTAGAGCCAGTAGCAGCTCTGCCCCATGTCTACGAGTCTCTGGACCGGCATACCTGAGCCGGATTTAAGAAAGACTGCTGCAGGGTGGAACTTCGATGAGACGGGCTGTGATAGGCTGGTCTGCTGGGTGGAGTTCTGACGAGAGAGAAGTCCAAATGTGGAAAATGGAGGCCCTCATGGAGTGGGGGGTCGTTTGGCTTGCTGCGAGGCATTTACCCTTGGTAAATGCTTTTACTAATTTCCAAGGTTAATTAGATGAGCACACCTTTCTTTTTCCCATTTCTTTGAGATAGTTTCATAGATTTGTAATTTCATAACATTCTCCTATAAGTTCCCATTCTATCCTTCTAAATAATTTTACTTGCACATATTATGGATAACTGTGCTGTAAAGTTGCTTGATTTTTGAAAATGACATAGAATGATGTATTTACCAGTACATTATCATGTCAATTTTAGTTCCCTAAAATTCTCCATGCTCCACCTATTCAATCTTCTCTTTCCTGCTCCGTTTTCTGTATTAATTGTGTTGTATTGCTCTGTTTTGGTAACACACCAAGGAATATTTAAGGCATACTCTTCACTCTACATTCTGGGATTACTCCTGGTAGTATTCAGTCTGGGATTACTCCTGGTAGTATTCAGGAGACTATGAAGTGCTGGGGATTAAACTCAGGTATATTACATGGAAATAAATAGCCTCATATACTGTATTACCTCTCCAGCTCTCATCTCCTGCCTACTCTGAATCATGAAAAATCATTTAACTTGTTATTGTCTCTGTATTTTTTGCCTATTCCAGAATGACATATTATTGAAATCAGATATATAACATTTTCTGACTTGTTTCCCTTAGCAGTAAACATTTATGTCCAAGAAAGTTTTCTGACTGAGTAATATCCCACAATTTTTTTTATCAATTTATGTAAAGAATGACATTCTGTTTATGTCCATAATGACATAGAAAATGACATAGAATGATGTATTTACCAGTACACTATCATGTCAATTTTAGTTCCCCTAAAATTCTCCATGCTCCACCTATTCAATCTTCTCTTTCCTGCTCCGTTTTCTGTATTAATTGTGTTGTATTGCTCTGTTTTGGTAACACACCAAGGAATATTTAAGGCATACTCTTCACTCTATATTCTGGGATTACTCCTGGTAGTATTCAGTCTGGGATTACTCCTGGTAGTATTCAGGAGACTATGAAGTGCTGGGGATTAAACTCAGGTATATTACATGGAAATAAATAGCCTCATATACTGTATTACCTCTCCAGCTCTCATCTCCTGCCTACTCTGAATCATGAAAATCATTTAACTTGTTATTGTCTCTGTATTTTTTGCCTATTCCAGAATGACATATTATTGAAATCAGATATATAACATTTTCTGACTTGTTTCCTTAGCAGTAAACATTTATGTCCAAGAAAGTTTTCTGACTGAGTAATATCCTACAATTTTTTATCAATTTATGTAAAGAATGACATTCTGTTTATGTCCAGATTTCAGTCATGAATATAGGTGTGACAAACACTTCTTTAAGAATTTTTGAGCAGATATAGGTCCTCAAATATTTAATATCTAGATTTGCTATCTTCAAGTTGTGTGGCAAAATATTAGACCATTTAATGATGTAAGATACTATTAAAATGTCCTCCAAATTGGCCATTCTATTATGATTTCACAATCATGTTTCCCTCATTCTTTATCCTCCTCAACATTTGATGCTGTCAGTTTTATAATTTTAAAATTTTGATTCATTATAATAAAGTTACAGTGATAACATTTCATTAAGTTAATTTTAAATCTCCAAATTAAAAGATTAAGGACTTTATATGATTGTTATCATAAATTTTTTTTTCGGGGATGCTCGTGTTCAGATATTTTGCCTTTGTGAAAATTAGATTATTTCTTAGTGTTGGGTGACTTAAAATTTCTTTGTACATATTTATATATTAAACTTTGTTCATATTTTGCAAAGATTCTTTACTGGATTGTGGTTTTGTCTTTATTTTTTAAATTGTTTTGAGAAGCAGAATTTTTTAAAGTTAAAAAGATTCAGCATGCTGATGTTTTTCATGAATGTGCTTTTGGTTTTAGATTAAGAAACTCCTCTTAAAATAAAGAGCAAAAAATAGAATGTCAGCATGTTATAAGTACTAAATGCTACAGATCAGCAAGGTAGAGCATAACGAAACTTAGTTTTAGATATGCATGTAAGCAACTTGGAAGTCATCTTTATTCCTGTCCTTCTAACAAGAATAAAGTTGAAGGAAACTAATAATCAAAACCTTTTATTTGATCAATGAGAACTGATGACTCAGTAAACTGACACACAGTCAAATCACAGTCAAGATCTCACCTGGTGCAAAAGCTACTGTTGGTTATTTTGATGAATTGCAGTCTCAGAGTAAACTAGTTTGAGAAAGAGAAACATATGAAGCACCATTTTTTTTTTTTTTGTTCACACCCGGTGATGCTCAGGGGTTACTACTGGCTCTTTTGATCAGGAATTACTCCTGGTGGTGCTTGTGGTACAACATGGGATGCCAGGGATCGATCCACGCTCTGTCGCATGCAAGGCAAACTCCTTGCTCTGACCCCTGGAGCATAATTTCTAGGTAGGATATAAATCTGTTGTGCTAACCCCCATCAGGTATAACACAGAAGTATGTTTCCCTGGCTTGGGTATGTATAAAAAGTGTAAAATACACCCAGAACAGTCTTAATAATAACACACACAATATGGGGGCAAACTTTGACAGAATCTTTTCCATGTGTAGAAGGACTTCTCATTGACTGTCATTGTGTCTGGACTCTCACAGTAATGTAAACAGAAGGGGAAAGGCTATAAATGATTTTGAAAATCAGAATTAAGGAGCGGTTAGTCAATCGGCAAAAGATAGAAGAGGAAGTTGAGGTTGACTCTACAATTAATCTTATATATCGAGTGATGAAAAATCAGAAAAAAACTCAGTGGAAAGTATTTTTTTTGCTAATAATATTTTAAGGATGCAGGGAGCTGATGAGTTATGTACCCAGTTAACACTTTTCAGTGAACAGTGATCCTGTAGCCCTGTAAATATGGCTGGCCAGATACTGTTGAAATTGATTTATTCTTGTTGGTATTCTTCTATTTTTCTATGGGATAAAGGAATGAAGAGAGTGTCAGAAACCTAACTACATTTGGGCAATAAGTGCCATTGTGTGGATAATCTAAATGTGTAGTGAAAGAGCACAAGAAAGGGATGGGGAGCAAGAAGGCTTGCCAAGAAATAATGACTTAGTCTTCAAAGATGAATAGGAGCTAGGTGAAGGGATGGGAGGAAGGAGAAAATCTCAAAGAAAGAGGATTAACTATGAGCACAAACCTAGAGGCAAGATAAAAAAAGGGCCTATTGAGGGGTTGTGAGCAATTGCATGTGACTAGAATATCGAGTATTATGAAGAAAGTATGGCAGGGTGAGAAACTGAAGCTGAAAAAGGCTTACATGAATAGATTATAAGAGTATTGTGTGTGTGGTTAGGGACATCATATTTTATTTTCAAAGAAATGAAAATCCCTTGAAGAGGAAAATTACCATTTTCTTCTTTTTCTTTTAGGAAGATGATTTGGGTTGATGTATGGAAAATGTAGGTAAGTGCTGGTGATGAGGTTCTCAAAGAATATCAAGGCTATTCAATAGGAGGATCTATATTTTGCATGAATATGGATAAATAAAAATTACGACCTGAACTTTAATAGCATATATAAGCATATAGAGAAGCAGATGAGTTTAAGGAGTATTAGAAAAATTAATCAGAAAGTTGTTGGTATAGGTGACTGATAAACTTGTCTCATTGCTAAGAAGAAATTAAAGATGACTCTAGGTATCTGGATAAGTGTATATTTTTTGACCAGTACTAATAGTGTCCTGGAAAAATTGCCCACATAGTTATTGTCCATGGCAACAGTTTTTCAATGGTTTCATACAGTGAAATTTGATAGTTTCAGACAATCTATCTTGCTTTGATAATCCATGTTTTTAAGGTTTTGGGTGAGTTAAAAATTTTGGTGAAATACTAAAAAGTATAATTATAACCATATAGATACATAAAAAAGAAGTCTATTTTACTAATGCCTATCCATGGTGTTAATAAGGATAATTTCAGTTAAGGGAGCAGCTTTTTTGTTAGACTTTAACTGTAAACAGAATGATAAGTTGATGATTCATTCACTGTTTGCTCCCTTGCCAGGTTCTGTCTTTTTTATTGACAAATCAATTACAGACCAACTGAGTTCATAACTTTTCTCCTGGACAACTTAAAAATATGAAGTATTTCCACCTATTAGGCCAGCCTATCAGAGCCTGGATCATCGACACCAACCCTGCAGCAGTCTTTTTAAAATCTGGCTCAGGTGTGCTGATCCAGAGACTCACAGACATGGGGCAGAGCTGCTACTGGCTCTCCCTGTACCCAGCCACTCACGAGGTGCCCAGGAGTGTTGGCGGGTTCTAGCTCTGGCCCGCCACACCAGCAGAGCCTTGCAAAAAGCCAGACGACCCCAACTCCATGAGGGCCTCCATTTTCCACATCTGGACTTCCCTCTTATCAGAACTCCACCCAGCAGACCAGCCTATCAGAGCCGGGCTCATGCGGTCGCTTGCTCCTGCGCGGTTCATCAATAAATGCTGGATTTAGAGATGACTGCAAGAGTATGCTACCCGCACTGCAGAACCTGGCAACCTACCCATGTTGTATTTGATATGCCAAATACCAGTGACAATTATAGACCTCACTCCCATGACCTGATGGAATGGTTTGACACTCTTTATGTTCCTGGAGCAAGCAGATGCCCTTGGGCTCTACTAGCATGAGACAGGACATATGGAGATGTTACTGGTGCCTGCTCAAGCCAATCGATGATGAATGGGAAGACAGTGACAGCCTGTCTTTAACTAATTACCTGACTGAGTTATTTAAAACTGCACTGAATATTGACAAATACTGAAAGCTGACACATCATCTTAGCAGGGGTGAATTTTGATTGTGGAATTGGACATGATCTTATCTGGCAAGGTTACAACATCTGAAGTATTCTCAGTGAAACTAGTTCTCCCCATATAAACTTGTACGAATATGAAAGATGAAAATTTAAAGGATATTTTGCCCATATCTCTTTTATACAAATATAAAACCAAGACCTAGAAAAGTTTTTAAAAAAACCTACCATGGTTCAGTGGCATAGTAATATATTCAAAGCACGACTCAATAAAACTGAAAATATAAGATCCAAGCTATAACCATTGAAACATAGTAATGTGCCTGAAACAGACAGGCAGGGATGGGCTAGGGATTGAAGTGGGCAGGAAATATGGGAACACTGTTGGAGGAAGTTGACACTAGTGGTGGGATTGGTGTTAAAATATCATGGGCTAAAACATAACTATCAGTAACTTAATACAACAGTTCTTAAAAATAATATAAAATATTAAATACATAAAAGCAAACAACAATGATAGAAATCTATGCAGGGTCACATGGTACGTTTGGAATTGAGTAAAGTGTCAAAGTCATTAAACTATAGACCATAAATTCTAATGTACATCCCACTGTTATTTAACTCTTTCTCACAAGTTTATAAATGCTTAATACAAGTGTATTAAATATATTACTGAACTAAACTAACGTTTAGAAAAGTCATCTTGTATCCCCAGCACCTGTTAATAAATACTCACATTACAATTTCTTCCTGAGTCAATTTATATCATTGAGAGAGCTATTGAAAGGAATGCTCACATTCAAAATGAATTACATACTTATTTTTATAGATTGACTCAAAGTTCGTTGATGTCTTAATTGCAAGTGCCTGTGAATGTGAACGCGTTCCTGGCATAAGATTGTTAGTAATTTGATTAGATGAGGTCCTACTCAAGTAGGATGGGTCCTAATCCAATAAGAATCATGTACCTATAAAGGAGAATAGATTCAGTGACCATGTGGGTGAGATTCCAATCCACACATCTTTTAGTCACGGTACAACAAGGATTACTATCCGTGGCATCAGAAACTAAAGAAAATGGGATGAAACAAATTTTCCTAGATATTTTAAAGAAAATGTTTTATATGACAATTTTACTCCACAATCTGATTTCAAGAACTGTGAAACAATGTTTTCATTCTGTTTTATGTTTCAAACCACTCAGTCTGTAGTAGTTTGTTGCAGTAGCCCAACCAAACTTATGTGTTTATCTTCTGCAAATATTTGGTATTGGCTGCGGGAGAAAGCTATTGTATTGACATGGAATACTGACATTATGTTCTGTTTGCTTGCCTGACCTATTTATCTTCATCTAATTGCTGCTGGTTTCAGCATAGCTCTTCATCTGCATTATGTGCTGGATGGGTAATTTTTTTCTAGAAAGATTGTTTCTTTTTCTGTAGCATAAGAAAGCAGTGGTTAACCTTGCCATACCAATGTTCCCAGGTTCTCTACTGTATAACCCCATGTATAATGTTATATTACTATACCACTGAACCATGGAAGGTTTTTTTAAACTTTTCTAGGTCATGGTTTTATATTTGTATAAAAGAGATATGGGCAAGATATCCTTTACATTTTCATCTTTCATATTCTTACAAGTTTATATGGGGAGAACTAGTTTCACTGAGAATACTTCAGATGTTGTAACCTTGCCAGATAAGTTCATGTCCAATTTCACAATCAAAACTTAACTTACAAGTTAAGTTATAGATATACTGATCCTGTGGCACTGATCCCAAAACTGGGGTTAACCTTGCCATACCAATGTTCCCAGGTTCTTTACTGTATAACCCCAAGTACTTACAGCCTGCCCTTTTGACAGGCACCACTCTAAGTTCGATTCTTAAAGTTTGAGTATCTTGATCTCAATGTTGTTGATTCTGCTGTTTGGATATTTTTCCTATCATTCATTAACACAACTGATGTACCTGAATCCCTGTCTTGGTTCCCATTGCTTCTCATTTATCTCCTTTCTCCTTCCCTCCACTCTTTTTCCTTATCTCCCTTATACCATGAGGATAAGGTTGATCAGGACACAACCCCCTTTTTTTTGCTTTTTTGGGTCACACCTGGCGACACTCGGGGCTTACTCCTGGCTCTTTGCTCAGGAACTACTCCTGGTGGTGCTCAGGGCCCATATGGGATGCCGGGGATCAAACCAGAGTCGGCAGCATGCAAGGTAAACACACTACCCGCTGGGCTATCTCTCTGGCCCCAGGAAACAACCCCTTTAAAACATTGCATTCCCTCATTTAGTTATTCTAAATATCAGATATAAATGATATCGTGTGCTTATCCCTCCTGTTTTACTTCATATAACATTGTGTTTTCATTCAACATTGCCTTAAATATCATGATCTCATCATTCCTTCTATAGTCTTGTATTGCATTGTGAATATATACAATACTTCATGATACAGTTATCTGTACTTGGATGGCCAGCTTGATTACATATC
Organism: Cryptotis parvus; assembly: GCA_021461705.1. Taxonomy (NCBI): domain Eukaryota; kingdom Metazoa; phylum Chordata; class Mammalia; order Eulipotyphla; family Soricidae; genus Cryptotis; species Cryptotis parvus. The sequence goes on along the minus strand of JAJIBD010031138.1, from coordinate 11,817 downwards.
CTAGCTATAGTATTGAGTGCTGCTCTGCAATGAATAAAGGTGGTCATATATTTTTTGAATGAAACTTTTCCTGTTCTGGGGATAGACACCAAACAGTAGAATCTCTGGGTTATATATGAGCTAAATTTTGACTTTACTGAGTACCATTCATAATATTTTACACAGGAATTAGATTAGACAACACTACCACCAGAAGTGAATGGGGGTTCCCTTTCCAACACATGCCTGCTAACAAACATTGGTCCAGGATTTTTTTCCTTTTTTGATCATAAAAGCCTGGGTCTGACATAAAGGGCAATTTTTTTTTGCTTTTTGATTGGCGATGGCCAGGGGTTACTCCTGGCTCTACACTCAGGAATTACTCCTGATGGTGCATGGGAGACCATATGGGATGTTGGGGATTGAATCTGGGTCAGCCAAGTGCAAGGTGGAGGCCCCTCCCCATTGGACTATCACTCTGGCCCCTGTCCCAGTATTTTTGATATGTGCCATTTTCTTTTTTTTTTTTTTTGTTTGTTTTTGGGTCACACCCGGCGATGCTCAGGGGTTTCTCCTGGCTCTGCACTCAGGAATCACTCCTGGCGGTGCTTGGGGGACCATATGGGATGCCGGATTCGAACCCGGGCCGGCACAGGCCGGCCACGTGCAAAGGCAAACGCCCTACCCGCTAGGCTATCGCTCCGGCCCCCTGATATGTGCCATTTTCACTGGTGTAAGATGATATCTCATTGTTTTCTTGATTTGAATTTTCCTAATAATTAGAGATGATGAGAATTTTCATGTCCCTACTGGTCTACTTCAGAGTAGGGACGATTTCATCTCCCCAATTTTTATGAACTTTTAGGATTTTTGTTCTGATCTTATGTGTACTTTATCAGTTTGCTCCCTCTAGGCTTCTTATCATTTAGTTCGATCTAATGTTTCCATTTCATTTGGTTTAGTTTTGACTCTGTAGCCTTTGCTGATGGCATTCTATCATTTAAGACTCCGCTGAGGTCAAGGTTTTGGAGCATTCTGCCTATATTTTCCCTGAATGGGCTTTTTAGACTCAGATCTGACATCAAGAGCTTTGATACACTTAGAGTTGATTTTTTGTGTAAGATGAGAAATAATGATCCAGCCTTATTTTTTCATATATAATTTATCCAATATTCTTGATGACCAATGCTGATGATGAAGCCCTAGCCAAACAAGGTGTTCAAACACAATACATCAAGATTTCATGAGCTTTATTATGGATTTACCACCAGGATCTCACCATTCTGCAAAGAAGTGATCATCAATGTCAAAAGAGGGGTTCAGCAGGGTGATACCATTTCACCAAAACTCTTCAGCGCCACCCTCGAGAACATCATGGGAAAATTAGAATGGGAAGGAATAGGAGTGAAGATAGACGGTCGGCAACTACACCACATCCACTTCACTGATAATCATCGTTCTAATAACACCAAATATTAGCCAAGCAGCTCAAATGCTGGCTGACTTGGACCAAGAATGAGGAAATAAAGGTCTACAGCTGAATCTCAACAAAACTATGTTCATGAAAAATGAACTAGTTCCAGAGGCCCCATTCACTCTCAATGGAACAAACATCTCTGAATGCAGCAGTTATGTGTACCTAGGTCCAGAAGTCAACATGATGAACAACCTAAAACCTGAGCTGCGCAGGAGGAAGAGAGTGGCACAGAAAGCCTTCAAAAGCATCGAAGAAATAGATAAAAAGACAAAGAAGCTCCAGCTCCGGGAACATCTCTTCTACCCCACCATTCTCCCTGCATTAATATCCAACTCAGAGACCTGGACCCTATGAAAGCAGGATGAGAAAGCTATTCGGGTCTCCTAAAGAGGAATAGAAAGAACTATGCTTGAAATATCATGCCTCACTCAAGTGAAAGAAGGAATCTGGAGCTCCGACCTCCATCGCTGTTCCCCAGGCAGGGATGCTGTTCCATTGGCCAAGGCATCGAAAATCAGATGGGCTGGACATGTAATGTGATTTGGAGACGGCCGCTGGACTAGAGCTGTTACAGACTGGATCCCACAGGATGTCAAAATATCAAGTGGCCACCCACCTACAAGATGTTCTGACTTCTTGTCAAGACCCTGAATGAATGGTTTGAGGCTCTTCATATTCCTGAAGCAACCAGATGCCATGGGGCTACACTGGCACGTGATAGGGTCAAATGGATATATTTCTGGTGCCCACTCGAGCAAATCGATGAATAATGGGATGTGAAGTCAAGTGATCCAATTTTCTCAACTCCGTATCTTGTAAAGCCTGTCTTCTCCATTTCATGCCATCAACTACTTTGTAAAAATCAACGGGCCAGATATATAGAGATTGGATATTGACCAGTAACATTTATATTAGGTCATTCCCATGACTTATATAATGGTTTGAGGCTCTTTATGTTCCTGGAGCAAACGGATACCTTTGGGTTCTACTAGCACGGAGACAGGACATATGGAGATATTACTGGTGCCCGCTCTAGCAAATAGATGATGAACGGGAAGATAGTGATAGTGATAGTGATCTGACCCATTGGTCAGAGAGTCTAAATTATAGGGCCATGCTGTTTTGATAACTATGGCTTTATAGTGTAGATTCAATTAGATAGTGAGTAACTTCTAAGTACTTTTTGTTTCAGTAGGGTTTGGCACCATGATATGTTTTATGGTCCCACATAAACTTTATAATTGGTTGTTCTAAGTCTTGAAGAATTTTGTCTGGATTTGGACAGGGATTGATTTGAATGGGACAGTTCCACAATGAATTTGACCACATCATCTTCATTCAACGGTTTTGCTTGATCCCAAAATTCCAAACAGGATTGGACCACCGTCTTCTTTGTGCAAAATTCTACTTCACGCAACGGGAGAAATGCTGCAATGTTTAATAAGAGAACTACAAGAATGACCACCAACTGGGAACTCGTTGGCACCATTGCAGCAACATGGGAAGATACCATATTGATGACATCGATTAAGAATACAATTGACTGGTCCAGCACCTCCATGATTGTGAGAAGAATGTCAGGAGAGAGAGGAAGACACAAAAAGACACCTGTCTTCAAAAAACTCTCCAGCTCATTCGCCAATGTGGCAAGGCATGAGCCTCAGGCGACCAAATGCTAACATCAAAGCTTGCAAAGCACTGCATAGAAGCAATAAAGGAAGAGCTCAAAGAGAGAACAGAAATACTGAAAGATGCAGCAGAAGCTGGGACAAGCATTTGCAATGCGGGCCTGTCTTTTTGCCTACTATAAGACCAAGATGACCACCTCCGACATCATGATGGATCTATCACATCTTCCAGAAAGACAATGAAGAAGAAAATCCATGACTTCTACTCAGATCTCTTTAATAGCCACATCCACCTGCCCATATACCAAATTCCACAGGATGGATATGTTTTCCCTTCTGAAATCCAACATGTCATTTTGGTGGTAAAGAAGAGCACAGCACCAGGCCCATACACAGTCAGACCCGAAATCCTGAAGAATCTGCCATCAGTACTAATGAATACACTGGCTCGGCTCTTCACTCACTACCTGTCTGGATGTAAGGTGCCCTCCCAATGGAAAACCAGCAGGACAGTTCTACAGTTCAAGAAGGTAGACATTTACGACATTGCCAACAATAGATCCATCTGCCTGTTGTCCATCATCTACAAGCTGTTCACTCTAGTCATCCTGAACAGGATTGGCAGAACATTAGATCAAAGACAACCATGCAAGCAAGTTGGCTTCCGAAAAGTTTTCAGAACAATCGACCATATCCACATGGTAACCAAGCTCATTGAGGTTTGTAGGGAGTTAAGATGCCATTCTGTCTCTTTGTTCATTTATTTAAAAGAAAGCCTTTGATTCTGTGGAGACTGAAGCGGTCACCAAAGTCCTTGCCAAACAGGGTGTTCAAACCCAATACATCATGATCCTTCATGAGCCATATTACGGATTCACCACAAGGATCTCACCATTCTACAAAGAAGTGATCATTGATGTAAAAAGAGGGGTTCAGCAGGGTGATACCATTTCACCAAAACTATTCAGCACCCGCCCTTGAGAACATCATGTGGAAATTAGAATGGGAAAGAATGGGAGTGAAGATAAATGGTCGGCAAATACACCACCTCTGCTTCGCTGATGACATTGTTCTAATACCAAATATTAGCCAAGCAGCTCAAATTCTGGCTGACATTGACTGAGAATGTGGAAAGCTAGGTCTACAGCTGAATCTCAACAAAACTATGTTCATGAGAAATGAACTAGTTCCAGAGGCCCCATTCACTCTCAATGGAATAATCATCTCTGAATGCAGCAGCTATGTGTACCTAGGTCGAGAAGTCTACATGATGAACGAACTAAAACCTGAGATGCATGAGGAGGAAGAGATCGGCATGGAACGCCTTCAAAAGCATCGAAGAAATAGCTAAAAAGACAAAGAACCTCCGGCACTAGGCACATCTCTTCGACCCACCATTCTGACCTCTGTCACTGTTCCAGAGTCAGGGACACTGTCTCATTTGCCAAGGCATCGAAAAACAGGTGGGTTGAACCTGTAATGTGATTTGGAGACGACTGCTGAACTAGAGCTGTTACCGGCTGGATCCCACAGGATGTCAAAAAGATCACGTGGCCGCTCACCTACAAGATGGTCATACTTCTTCATCAAGACCCTGCATGAATGGTTTGAGGCTCTTCGTATTTCTGAAGCAACCAGATGCCATTAGGCTCCACTGGCATGTGATAGGGTCCAATGGAAATGTTACTGGCGTCCGCTAGAGCAAATCCATGAACCACGGGATTTCAAGATATCTAGTGATATAGTGTGGACAGGATAGTCATTTTCACAATGTTGATTCTTCCAACCCATGAACATAGAATGTTTTTGAGTTTCCTAGGATCTTCACTTTCTTTCTTTTTAAATTTTCATGATATTAGTTTTTACCTATTTTTCTCAGTCAATCCCTAGGTCTATATGTTTTTGGATACTATTTTTAAATTGATAGCCTTTTGGCTTTTCTCCTCTGATTCATTATCTGTATATAGGAATGCAACTGAATATTTGATATATTGGTTTTGTATCTGGACACTTGGCTGTATGGTTTCTTGCTTCTTGGAGCTTTTGAGTAGGCTTTTTAGTGTATTTTATGTATCTGATCATGCCATCTGAAAGCCAGTGCCTGGCATAGAACAAGATTCCAAAGGCTATAGGATCGTTCCCCAGGCGTCCTTTGGTGTGAGTGTGCAGGATTTTTAAGCTAGGGAGAGTGCATATCCGGTTCTGCAGAACACTCACCTGGGTTGAGATTAGAGTGACACACAATGAGACCAGTACCTGACATAGGAAAAAGCCCAAGAGTGTAAGGCTGATCAATCAGGTCTGAGATCTTACTTCCCTTCGTCTTTTCTAGAAAATTTTAAAATTTTATTTTGGGCACCATAGTTTATAAAATTGTTAATCGTTGAGTTTCATGCATAAAATATTCCAATCCTACACCTTCCACCAAAGTGTCCTCTTTTCTATCATTGCTTTCTCTCCCCTCTTCCATCCTCTTTTACTGTACCACCCCCATGCCTTCTATGCAATAAGCTTTCTACTGAAGACAAGTTCTTCTTTGTGTGTTTTCTTGTTGCTATTTGGTTTTAAAGTCACTGTTAAATGATGTTGATGTTCAGTGGTTACTCCTGCCTCTGCACTCAGGGATTACTTCCTTTGGTATTCAGGAAATCTTATAGGATGCTTGGGATCAAACTTTGATGTGCAGCATGCAAGGCAGATGTCCTGATGGCTGCACTCTCTAGTCCCAGTATGGTTTTTATTTTTGTGAAGATCAGTTCTTCTATTTGCTTTAATTTGGAGGTTACACCCGCGATGTCCCTGACAACACCTAACATTGCTCTGGGCTTATTACTGGCTCTACACTCAGAGATAACTCTATGTAGTCCTTAAGGTACTCTTTGGGATGCCATGTCTCTACCCAGCTAGGGGACAAACAAGGCATTACCTACCACCTGTAGGATCGCCCTAGTCCCATCAGTTCTCAATTTCTGTTGGCCTGGGGCATCCATTTTGTTATCACATTACTATATTTATTTATATCCAGTTTATGAGAGAGATAGTTCTTTATCTGCATGATACTCTTCAGATATATCCTAGTAGCAGCAAACTGCATGATTCATTTCTTCTTAAAGCAGAGTAGTATTCCATTGTGCATATGTACCATAGTTTCTTTATCTATTTATAAGCTCTAAGACACTTGGATTGTTTCCAGGTTTTGGACATTGTGAACAGTGCTGTAATGAATGCAGGTATGCAAATGATTTTTCTGAATAGAGTTTTGGGCCCTTAGTACAGATGCCAAGAAGTGGAATTGCTGGGTCATATGGAAGTTCAATTACTAGTTTTGTGAGAAGTCTCCATACTTTTACCGAAAAGGCTGAACCAGTTGGCATTCCCACCACAGTGAATGAAGTCACTTTGACCCACATAATTACTGGCAGTTTTTCCATAACTAGTGTTAGGATGATATCTAATTGTTATTATGATTTGCATTTTCCCGGTGATCTACCTATTTCACTTAACTTTTAGCCATTTATGTCATTCCAGGATGTTATCAGTTGTTTTAAATGTTTTTTTTTAACTTTTTATTATACCACCATGAGACATACAATTGCAAAGGTGTTCATAATTGGTTCTTGGTAATACAGTATTCCAACATATGTTTTAAATGTTTTGATGATCGCATTACATGACATACATTAGTGTTGACCATAATTCCATAGCATATATTTGTTTGTAATAATCATCCTGTCATAAAAAGCACCTTCAATGAATTTGCAAAGTTGGTTTCAAGGCTATGGTGTTCTTGAGAGCTGTTGCTTATCCCTGACACTATGTATCATTCTTTCAAATATAAATGATAGTTGAAATATTCTTGATGAGGTGTTATCATCATGCTTTTTCTTGTCATATCCCAACATTTTCTCCTGACCTTTTAGAGTCTCACTTGATAAATCTGCTATGAATATTAAGGAAGCTTATTTGTAAGTGATTTCTGTATTTTATCGTGCTGTTAAAAACCATGATATACCTTGGATTATGTTTATCTGGGTCTCTTTTGGCTAGGACCTTTCAAGCTTTAGTGAAAGGATTTTGAAAAAGATAATCATTCTCTTGTTAGTCTCCTCTCTTAACTCCATTTAACCTTGTATCACCAGGGACGTGGATCTTCCATACAGTACCTAAATACTGTATTTGTATTGAGGATGAAACTTTGTGGAGTAAAGTAGGTTTACTTTCATGAACTCTCCAAAACTTTTTATTTATAAAAACTTTCAGTTTTCTTTTACTGGAAACATTCTGAATTGTTTTGATACTGGTACCATAAATTATGTCCTGTGTATTATTTTATCTGAATCTTAACTGGAAAGGTGAGCCCTTGTTCCTTGTTATTTTACTGGCAAATGATCAAACCAGAAGTCAATATCTATGAAAGATAATAGCTTCATGAAGTGTGGTATTTGAGTAAAATATAATAAATGCAATTATTCTCCTTGGCAATTCTATTCTAATTAGATAAAAAAGACCTCCTCACCTTATTGCTCAATGTACTTAAGTACAGGGATTCTTAAATATTAATAAATATTGCCATCAAATCTTTTTTAATAGTGTGAAACTCTCATTTACCTCGAATGTGGGAGGAATTTTTAGGGAACCTGAGGAATCATAGAGACTTCTGTAAGTCCATAAAACTGATATTAGTGCTGAATCAGAACCCAGACCTCTTATGTCACAGTCTGGCCCTCTTTTATTCTTTTTAAGATGAGATTACATTCCCTTTCAGAGTGTTGTTAACTTCCAAGAATGTTCTTCCAAGAATGTATACCATAGTTCAAGGTTTGATGTTTATAAACAAAAATGTCAGAACTTCCCTGCAGAGTCATTTACTTCAATACCATCTTATTTTTAACCAGCCAATTTTTTTACTCTTTTACCAATGACATAAGATCAAAGAAGAAAAAAAAGGTTTCAGATGATAAAATAGCTAACTCAAGATTAAATATCAAAATTCAATAATTGTATTTTAAAAACATTTAATAATTGTATTATATATCTATTTATAAATATTAGGGGAATACTGATTAAGGATATAAAGCATATCCATACTAATTTTGTGTGGCTTTCTTGACATTTAGTTTAAATAGTTTGCAAAAGACAGAATAAATGTAATATGGAAAGGTACCAAAGTTTGGAAAGGTCACCGAACTTTACTCCAAAATATAATGTATGTATACCTCAGAGTATTCTTTTTTTTTCAAGAAGTAGAGTTAGGGGCGAGAGGATAGCACAGCCGGTAGGGCGCTTGCCTTGCAAGCAGCCAACCCGGGTTCGATCCCCGGCATAACATATGGTTCCCTGAGTAGTGCCAGGGAGTAATTCCTGAGTGCCGAGCCAGGAGTAACCTGAGCATCAGGTCTTTTATTTCCTGAAGTAACATTTTGTAGTTTTCTTTGTAGAAATCCTTTACATTCTTTGTCGAACTGATTCCTAGGTATTTGATTTTCTGCGGCGCAATTGTGAAAGGGATAGTTTCTTTAATGTCCTTTTCTTCTCTTTCACTGTGTGCATACAGTAAGGCCATTGACTTTTGGGTATTGATTTTGTACCCTGCCACTCTACTATAGGAAGATATTATTTCTAGGAGCCTCTTGGTAGAGAGTTTTGGGTTTTCCAGGTATAAAATCATGTCATCTGCAAATAGTGATAACTTGGCTTCTTCCCTTCCTATCCTGATGCCCTTAATGTATTTTTTCTTCCCTGATTGCTATGGCAAGTACTTCCAGTACTATATTGAATAGAAGTGGTGAGTGGGCAGCCTTGTCTTGTCCCCTGATCTTAAGGGGAAGGCTTTCAGTTTTTCCCCCATTGAGAATGATGCTCGATGTGGGCTTGTAGTAGATGGCCTGGATTATCTTGAGGAAGGTTCCTTCAATCCCCATTTTGGGGAGGGCTTTTATTATGAATGGGTGTTGAATCTTGACAAAAGCCTTCTCTGCATCTATTGATATGATCATATGGTTTTTATTTTTCTTTTCGTTGATATGATGTATTATGCTGATTGACTTGGCGGATGTTGAACCATCCTTGCATTCCCGGGATGAATCCCTCTTGGTCATGGTGTATAATCTTTTGATGACACTTTGGATTCTATTTGCTAATAGTTTCTTGAAGATCTTAGCATCTATATTCATCAGGAGATTGGTCTGTAGTTTTCCTTTTTTGTGACATCTCTGTCAGCTTTGGTTATGAGGGTGATATGTGCCTAGTAAAAGCTATTTGGGAGTGTTTCTGTTTCCTCAATTTGCAGGAAGAGCTTAAAAGGGATTGGGAGTAGGTCCTCTTTAAAGTTTTGGTAGAATTCACGGGTGAATCCATCTGGACCCGGGCTTTTGTGTTTGGGGGAGACTTTTGATTACCGATTCCATCTCCTCGATGGAGACAGGTTTGTTGATATATTACAAATCCTCTTGTTGCAGACTTGGGAGGCTACAGGAATTCAGGAATTTGTCCATTTCTTCTAGGTTCCTCTTGTTTCGTGGCATATAGGCTCTCATTTTAATCTCTGATGACCTTTTGAATTTATGTGGTTTCTGTTGTGATGTCCCCTGTTTTCATTTCTGATTCTATTTATTTGGCTGCTCTCTTTTCCTTTTCTTACAAGCCTTGCAAGTGGTTTGTAAATCTTGTTTATTTTTTCAAAGAACTTTTATGTGTACAATTAACTTCTATTTTCAGCGCATCATGGTCTGAAAAAATAGTTGGCACAATTTCTATCTTCTTGATTTTATGGAGGTATGATTTATGGCTCAGCATGTGTTCTATTTTTGGAGTATGTTCCATGTGCACTGGAGAAGAAAGTGTATTCAGCTTTTTGGGGATGAAATGCCCTGTATATATCTACCAGCCCCTCTTTCTTCCATCTCTTATTTTAGGGCCAGTATTTCCTTGGTAAATTTCAATCTTGTTGATCTATCCAGGGTTGATAGAGCAGTGTTGGAAGTCTCCAACTACAATTGTGTTGCTGTCAATGTCTTCTTTGAAGTCTATTAGTAGTTGTTTTAGGTATTTTGCTGGTCCCTCGTTGGGTGCATATATGTTTATTAGTGTGATTTCTTCCTGATATATGTATCCCTTGACTATTAAGAAGTGACCTTCATTGTCCTTTCTGACCTTCTATAGCCTGAAGTCTATGTTGTTGGATACCAGTATGGCTACCCCAGGCTTTTTGGATGGGTTGTTTCAGTGAAGGATTGTTTTCCAGCCTTTTATTTTGAGCCTGTCTTTGCTCCGATTGTTCAGGTGTGTTTCTTGCAGGCAGCAGAATGTCGCATTCAATTTTTTGATCCATTTTGTCACTCTGTGTCTCTTAACTGGTGCATTTAGACCATTGACATTGAGAGAGATTATGGTCCTGGGATTTTGTGCCATCTTTCTGTATAGGTTGGTTGTTTTTTTTGGTTTATGTCTTGTCTTATAGTAGATCTTACAGTCCATCTTTTAAGGTTGGTTTTGATTTTACAAAGTTCCTAAGCTGTTTTTTATCCAAAAAAGTTGTGTATCTGTCCTTCAAGTCTGAGTGAGAGTTTGGCCAGATAAAGAAATCTTCCTGAGGCATTCATTTCATTAATTATTTTTACTATATCCTACTACTGCTTTCGGGCTTGAGGGTGTCTTCTGAGAAGTCTGCTGAAAGTCGAATGGTTGCTCCTTTGTGTGCAATTTTCTTTCTTTTGATCTTGCTGCCTGAAGAATTATATCTCTGTCTCTGGCATCCATTACTTTGACTAGGATGTGTCTCGGGGTCATTCTATTGGGATGTCTTCTTGCTGGTATGCATCGGTCTTCTTGGATCTGGATGCCTTCGCCTTTTAACTCGGGAACTTTTCAGACAGGATATTTTTAACTGTTTTAATTTCCTTGGGGTTACATTCCTGTCCCTATGGGACGCTGATGATTCTTATGTTGTTCCACCTGGCTTCATCCCATTATTTTCCGTTCCGTTGCTTATCCATTTTCCGTGCTTTTTCCATCTTATATAGTTCTCTGAGTGCTTTCTGCAGCTCATCTTCATTCTCACTGATTCTCTCTTCCGCTGTTTTCATCCTACTGTTGAGCGCCCCTATTGTGTTTTTCCCTTTCATCTACTGAGTTTTTAAGCAATGATATTTCTATTTGCATGGTTCTCATTTCCTCCCATAATTTATTGACTGCCCTTCCAAGTGCTTCGTTTATTTTCTCTTGTATTTTATTGGGCATCTGCTCCATTTTTTTCGTTGAGCTCCTTAACATCCTACCAATTTCTTCTCTAATTTCATTGTCAGAGAGATCATGCACATGTGCATTCTTTTTGAGTCTTCAGGGTTGATTCCTCCACCTGTTCTTCGAACTGGGGATCTGCATAGTTTCCCCATGGTGTTGCGGTGTTCAGGGATAGATTCCTCCAGTGTACTGTTTCTTTTTCTTGAGGTTATTACCTTCCCTTGGTGTTAAATTTCCTATTTTTGTATTAATAAGCTGCCACGTGAGCGGCTGCCCACCAGGCCAGCCGCACACCCCAGGGGAGAATAACCGAGGCGGAAACAAGCTGTTTTGAGAGTTCAAAATGTCCATTTACTCCGCTTCAGCTCGGACTTCTGGGTGTTGTAGTTCTACCTTCTGTGGAGGCCTGGGGCTCTACCATGACCCCAGGGCACCCCACCCCGGCCAGCCGCACACCCCAAGGAGATAACCTGAGGTGGAGACAGGCCGGTG